>JAPWTK010001406.1:0-49355 GCA_029963805.1 Aromia moschata
ACTATGATAATGAAAGTATAAAGCGTATTTTTCAAGTGCCTTATACATTATATACATCGCTTATTTCTCATCCCTGCATACATTAGCCAGTGACCAATCTGATCAACTGATCAATCAGTCCAACGTAGTTTAACACAGCGAGAAGGCAAACATTCCGAACTCTAGTGTCATCATTTAGTTTTTTCCTAGAAATTATATATTTATCAGTTCATATGATCACATGAACTAAAGCCTCAAAATCTATTTTAAAGCTTAATTTTTTTTACTCTCCAAATTTGGACAGAAAAGACAAGTGTATGCTAATGATTTATATTATAACTCAGTCTTAATATTCTTCCGATACAAAATATCTGTACATAAATCATAGATATTATTAAAAAAATCACTGTTGCTAATTTCATCGCTTTATCGACATCATTCAAAGCTAAAGTTTTATATCTGTTTTGCAATTTAACTAGAATGTCTTTACTATAATAAGATGCACATTTGTCTGCAACGGAATGCATTGCTAATATACACTTTTCTATTACGTCATGATCCTCTAGATCTGCAGCAACCAACAAATACAATAACTCATTCAAATGGCTACACCAATTCTGCTCCAGCAGTAAATTTTCCAGGTTTTACTGAGTGATATTGGCTAATCAACATATTACGATTTTCATTTGATATATCCTGATTAGCCTGCATATTTTCCAACAATAAATCATTCATCAGTGTAACTAGTTTTATGCGTATTTTTATAGGGTCACTCTTCAAGATTTTCATCATAACAGACACAATCCTCCATTTTCTATAATCCCTGCTGAGCTAAAGGAAACCTTCGTAATAAACAGCTAAGGGCATATATAGCAGACTTTTAACATCAACAGATTCCTCTAAATTTAAAGTTCGCAATAAAATACTTATACTATTACTTTCCAAGGCGTGAATTTGTACTTTGGCATTATTTTGCACCAAAGAACCAAATAATTTTAAAGTATCTGGCTTTATTTGACTATCTGATAAGTTCAGGTTTTTTGTATATTACTTCCTGAAATCCATCTTGTTTAACAAATTCTACTCCATTGTCAATCTGGTGAGCTAAAAAAGTCAAAATCTTCTAGTACTCTTAATACTGCCGGTACATTTAATTTCTCCTTTTTTATTTCCTCCTTGTGTTGTCCAAATAAATCTTTTAAAAATTTCGGCATCAATTCTTTGGAACTAAATTCAGAGAATCCAGTTCTTTCTTCAACTCTTCGTAATTACGAAATTTCTTGGTCTCTGGAAATTTCTTCTGGTTTTAAAATATCATCACCTTTTAATTTCTTTAGAGTTTCTTTAATAACATCACTCTGTAACAGTCGATCATCTAAATCTTGATTTTCTTTTTGAGGTATTTCCAGCAAGGCATTATCCTTATTAACTTTATCTTTCTCATCTAAAAGTTTGGCTTCTGTCACCCCAGTTTCCAAATTGATCCTAATATGGAGCCCTTCTGGAATTTTTTGGCCTGCGGATATAGGACAATATACAATATAATTCAATACATTTTTTTTTTAAATAAACGTCTTAAAATATATTCAAAGTCGTAGATATATAAAGTTACCCAGTATCTTTACCATTAATATTACCTTTTTTCACACTTTGCCATTCATGTGTTGGAATGAAAACATCTTCATCTTCTTTTTTTATGGTCATCACAAATTATTTCACTAATAAGAACTATGAAAAGAATTAAAATTACATATTTCAACATTCTTTTATGATTATAAGTTTTTACTTACGCACCGGTTATGTCAGGACTTTGAGGTTAAGACACGTATGTCAATGAGATTTGTATTTCCGTAAATTGTAATTTTACTTTAGTACACTCAACATCCACATATCCGAACGCCAAATTTCCGAACTCACGATATTTCCGAACTTTTTCACACGATATGTATTTTCGAACTTGTACTTCCACATAACCGAACTTGTCGCTGATGGATTGACGACAAAAAACCGCGAAATTTGAAAATGAGAGAAAAAAATGTAAACACAATAGTGCGATTGTTATCAAACATTTCGATTGTCACAGAATTCAGCAAAGAGGAAATCGCCCTCCCTCAGCAGCACACCTGAGACAACAGTTCTTCTTTGTATAAACCAGTGAAAACACTTCTTTCAAATGGCGTATCATAAGTACAGGTGCACTTTATTGTGTCAATCCGTCCACTAAATTTTCGTCTTTTTTTCAGTTTTTTCAAAGTAAATTTCTGCCACTGACGATTTACAAATATTGTACATCTTACATAGATCAACATTTAAACACTTTTTTTGCGTGATTTATCAAATCCAGCTTTTGCTCCAAGGTTAACCTCTTAGCAGGCTCTTTTCTCTGCAAATAAACAGTACAATAATGTTTGTTTTGTATCACGGTTTTGTATCACAGTTTGGAAATTATTATAGGTTACGTCAACAAAATGTTCAATAAAACAAACCTTTACTTTTGAATTACAAAATAATTACCTGCATCACTCTCTCCTTTGCACCTGACATTTTTTTGTTTAGAAAAACGTTCTTTTATTAACATGTACACATGTATGTATGTATTACATTTGCATAAAAACCTCGAAAAACAAAGAAAATTACTAGAATGAGCCAGAAAAACCCTTTGCGCATGCGCCAGCAGTTCGGTAATCCCGAGGTGACGAGAGTTCGGAAATGTGGAAGTCTGCGGAACGAAAAAGTTCGGAAAATGTGGATGTTGAGTGTACACATGCTCAATTGCTCAATCCAACATCCTTGCAACGTTGCTAACATGATTGCCAACCACAAAAACATCTAAATAGATTGCCAACC
Organism: Aromia moschata; assembly: GCA_029963805.1. Classification (NCBI taxonomy): domain Eukaryota; kingdom Metazoa; phylum Arthropoda; class Insecta; order Coleoptera; family Cerambycidae; genus Aromia; species Aromia moschata. The sequence goes on from JAPWTK010001406.1 coordinate 2,827, forward strand.
TATAAATCCTAATATCGGTAGAATCACAGTACACTCGAACCCCTCTTATTTCTCCTTCGCTTAATTCACATCCTCTGTTATTTCACCACGTTTCCCCTATTAGGTGCGAAACCGTCCCGGTTAAGTCGCCGCCTGTAAAAAGTTTTGGAACTACGTTTGGAAATTGGATTCTGCATGAATATGTACAATTTTTATTGAAAAAAATGATTGTGTAATACATTTATTGATTTAAAATAGGTTTAAAATAGACCCTAGTCTTTTAAAAATATTTAATCTTTAAAATATTCATTCAAGTGGAAAATTGAACTTTGTCACGCACGACTGGGTATACTTACATTGATTTTTCGTTCAGTTGGCTCATTTTTCGTTATAACAAGTGCTGTGGTGTATCTCTAAATATTTCTTTTTGCAGTTAAAACACAAAAAAGTTGAGGTTATGATCGCGACTTAAGAGGCAAAATTTCGCGACTTAAGCGAGGTAATGATGCAGGGATTTGGCGACTTAAGAGGGGTTCGAGTGTATATACATATGTATGTAGGGCTAGAACCAAATGGTACATGCCAGGGTCGAACTTGAGCATGCATGCTGCAGTGAATAAATAGTGACTTACTAAGTAATATTGTTTTCTCTTACTTTTCCCGCATCTGTTATCACACTCTTACACCTCGTCGTCCTCATGTAGGAATTCCATTTCCTTTATTTTCTCGGTATTTTAGCGACTTTACGTGCTTTTCATTGTCCTTTTCTGTAAGCATGTAAGTAACACTTGCATATTTCACAGTACACAGTAGTAGCTTTAACACTTCAAATCTGGAAAACCCTGCACAATTTTTTTAATTGATAAGCATATGGGGCTTTAACCATCGTTATAATATCAATTAAGTATAGCAATCAGTAATGCACAATTACAGGCGCGCGACCTTCAAATTACTAAATGAATACGGAACCTGTTTCGCGTTGCAGTCGTCCCGGCCCCCGCCCCGCTGGCCGAGCCACGCTACCTGGAATACGGGATACCGATACGCGGCCGCCTGGAAGACAGTCGGTATCCGAGAATTTTGTTCTAGCCCTAGTATGTACATATGTATGTATAGAACTATACTGTGGTAGAATCGGATAAAAATTCATAGTTTTTGGAAACAGAGAAATTGGCTACATTCAGAAGTTGACATCGATTATTAATCCCATGACCCATTTTTTCTGATACCACAGAACACAGAAATAATTCTCCTCTGTTGACCTTATAAGACAACCTGGACAACCCCTCTATTCTATGTTTGTTTTATGGATTCTTTATGCACTTTCTTACGTGTAATTTAAATGCATACAAATTAATCATGAATCAGAAAGTAAGAATATTGGTGATAATTTCAAAATCAACAATATCATATACAGAATACCTCCGTGGCAGGCATTCACATCATGAGTAATTAAAAAAATAGTGGTAGGTAAGTAATTATAAAATGTTGTACCTATGTATAGAGCAAGAAGACTAGAACTAAGGAGACCGAACTCGAAAGAGGCGCTGTAAACAGTAATGTACTAGAGTCACGTGATGAGCAGCGGTCAGCTGTCCACATCACAGAATGACGCCACTTATAGGTAGGTATTCTGTGTTCCACATGTGAATGTTTATCATAGAAAACCATGCAATGGTTTTATATGACGTTTATAATTAAGCTGTCAAAGTGGGTGCTTACATTTGGCTTTAACAAAAATATATACAAAAATAAATATGGTTCAAAAGTGATGTGTTGCATTGTGTGATTAAGAAGCGGTCAGAATAACCGGACATTATTTCAAATTACTGATGTATGTATGAAACGAAATATTTTCCTTGTTGTATTGTTAACGTTGAAGCACATAACATGAAATATTTTGAGTACATTTTCATATTGATCATTGCTAAAAATTTGTAATTGCAAAGACATTACTTGTGTAGATTCAATATAATATTCAACAACAACAAATTAACGAAAAATATCGAGCGTCTGTCAAATGTATTCGCACCACGGACATTCACACGGACTCTAACCCCCTAATGCACACAGATTAGTACAGTACAGAACCACGGTATACGTATAGATATCTGTTTATATACCTTATCAACCAGAGTACACAACTGTTTACAGCGCCTATGGAGGCGGATATATTCGAGCCCGTCGCGTTATATAGCGAAAAGCCACAGTTCGGTCTCCTTAGTTCTAGACTTCTTGGTATAGAGACATCCAAAAAAAACGTCATCAACTCGGGCCAGGGGCTGTTCCACTTATGAGCCTACCTGAAATGTGGTATTTAGTATGAGACCAACTCTATAGATGGCGCAACCAGCTTGGTTAGTTTTGTATAGTTAGTACTCTTAAAAAAAAAGAGATTGGTAGTCCGGAAGAACTAGTTCAGTCCATGCGCCCAAATGTTTAATATTTATAATTTGCGTTATGTTCTTACGTCAATATTTATCTGAGCGTTTTACTAGAACCAGTTCAATAATATTTATTGAACTGGTTCTAGTAAACCAAAACAAACCTATTGTTACCGGTGGTCGCATGTTCTGTGTATTGTTTCATGTTGGCACTTCATTTGGCGTAGCGTATTTGTGTTTGAGTATCACTGTATTTGTCCAAATATTTGATGTATTTGCAAATATTCCAAACATGCCATCTACACATATATCAAAATACTCAAATATGCCAAATATGTTTGAATATTTAGAACAGGTGAATACAGTGACGGACGTGTTGACAGAGACAGCCGCTTATTAGCTGAGTGCTTATCTGCTTTATTACCAATACATGTTAAATCTATATAAGCACAAAGTTACTCAAAGACCATGACGAACACGGCGGTGGTGGAACCAAGTGTGGACGGTTACCGCAAATATTCGCCTTATTTGACGTCTTTGATGCGTGATTGAAAACCGACAAGTGGACGGAAACGCGTATTTGCTGTTGGCGCTATTCGCGTTATTTGTACAAATAAAGCAAATTTAGCGAATAGCTTCTCTACACATCGCCGTTTTTGGGCAAATACAACAAATATACGAATACGCTACGCCAAGTGAAGTGCCGCCATTACGTTATAAGTTCTGTAGTTTTGTGTTTAATTTGTTTCCATGTGTTAATTTATTTTGTGTTTTATTTGTTTATTGGGTATTATATATTCTTATTTGAGACTGAAATTAGTTGAGTTAATATTACGTTAAAAGGAGAACTAGAACTGGTACCAGATGTGTGTTATAAATGAAACTGCATGTAAAGAAAGTTATGCATTTACTTTTTTTAGTTTATATAGATGGCTAATTTCAAATAATTTATACTTAAATGTGATTGTGTCTTGTGTATAAATGTGATTGTGAATGCGTAAATAAGAGAGGGTTCGAGTGTCATTGTACACTCGAACCCCCTATTATGTCGCGAAACCGTCCCGGTTAAGTCGCCGCCTGTAAAAGTTTTAGAACTACGTTTGGAAATTGTATTCTCTCGCATGAATACAATTTTTATTGAAAAAAATGATTGTGTAATACATTAAATATGGACACCTAACCTTTAAAATAGGTTAGGTGTCTTTTTAAAAATATTTAACCTTTAAAATATTCATTCAAAGTGGAAAATTGAACTTTGTCACGCACGACTGGGTATACTTACGTTTATTTTTTTGTTCAGTTGGCTCATTTTTCGTTATAACAAGTTCTGTGGTATATCTCTAAATATATCTTTTTGTAGCTGAAACACGAAATAGTTGACGTTATGATCGCGACCTAAGCGAGACTAAATTTCTCTACTTAAGCGAGGTAATGATGCACGGATTTGGTGAATTAAGAGGGTTCGAGTGTATTAGAGAGTTCCATCTATCTCTTCTTTTTCTATGACTCTGGCTATGAACGGAGAGTTCGAAATAGCGGTCATGTCTTAGCTTTTCGGTTATGTCAAACTTTGACAAGTGATGGTCACAATTTGTAAAATAAACCTGACAAGTACATAAGGTTATAAATTCGATTAAGAATAGAAATACGTCTTTTTTTTCTCGGCCAACTTTGATGACGTTTTTTTTATGTCAATATTTTGTTCGTATAGCGGCCTTTACAATTCGCAATTTTTATTGCCGGCAAGGCAAATTGCAGCAATTTTTATTGCGCGCACGCGTATTTATATCGGTTTGGACAATTATGTACTTAACAAATAAACACAAATACGCGTGCGCGCAATAAAAATTGCTGCAATTTTTCTGCCGGCAATGAAAAAAATGCGAACTGTAAAGCGGTTATGTTATATATAACAGAAAAAAGTACATAACAGTGTTATCAATTCCTAGTTTGTTGTTGCCTATTTCACACAAATTTGTAAATGAATTTGAAAGTACATGCATATGTACTTCAAATGCCAAACATTATGTAGTAAGCAATAGCAACAATGCAACAAATAAAAATTTGAAAAAAGTTAGAAAAAAGTGCATCCAGAAAAAATCATCTAAACTGCTCAAAATAAACTAAAACATGATCCAAAATAAGTCAGATACCTAATCTAATTTCCAGTTATATAAATTTCCCTTGTTCATGATTTTTTATCAATGGAAAAATAGTAGCTAATTAGTAGTTTAGCTATTTAGCAATTTATTATTGTCTGCATGCATACATTGTATACCTACATACTCTATTTCCATTCTAAATTGAAAATAGGTAGAAAAAAGCAAGGTTGTCAGATATGTTTTCTAAAATTATTGCTAAGCTCACTATACAAGTATACTTCATACTTCAGTAAACTGTTAGTTCGTGACGTTCTTAGAAAGCTAGTTTGGAAATATTTAAAAAAATACATAGATATAAATGTATTAGTTAGCATTAAAATAAAGTGTTTAAAATTGCTGGAAAAAAATAATTATAAATTCAAACAACTTTATGTATTATATTACTATACTTAAGAAAATTTTGAAGAGCCGGCAACGGCGGCTCAGGCGGCTGGCGGCACAGAGTAAAACCACTGGCGGTAACACCGGTCAACGAGATTATTAGACTACTTTGCATTTAATACATTGCTAATACTTCTTCGGTCCACTGTGCCATAAAATGATTAAAATGATTTACGACTTTAGGCACTCAACTTGTTTAAGACGCCAGTGACGTGTATTTCAGCTAGGTTTATTAACACAGACAATTTTTTGAGATTGTCTGGCTAAATGAGCATTATTTACAGCAAATTATATTACAAATATTAAGAGTTTTGTATGCAGGCTAATTTTAATCTCCTATATTGATTTGAATGAAAAAAATTATTTCACAATTTTCGAATTTATAAAAGATATATGCACGCCCATGGAATCATAAAGTTGCACCGCTTTTTTTGTTCCCCAGTCGTATTTATCATTTTCAATTAAAATTAGAAGGACTATACATATATTTCTTAGTATTTATGTATGTGATGCACACGACACGTACAGAGGTAGCTAGGTGTTAAGATTGTGCAGTGCTGGATCTCCCTATAAACCAACTGAGCCATTGCCTAGGGTGGCAAGTTTTTAGAGGGCAGGAAATTTGGGAGGAAAAGAGAGCAAAGCACAGATTACTGACGGGAGAGAGTACTCAATACTGGGTAACGTACTAGAAAGTGAGGGACCCAAACGCAAAACCAAATGTTCCACGCTCCAGCGTAGGTACCTGAAAACACGATGCGTTTTTGCCGGTCCCATTTAGCGGGAGCGTTTCGACAGGACGAACAAAACACATGGCTCTAAACGTGACCGTTCACCAGCGTTGCCAACTCAAAATGTGTCAAGGTAGGAGATTGGATTTTAAAAGTTGGTAGTTTCCAACAAACCCTACTATGAAAAGTTGGTAGATCTACTTCCTTTATTTTTCAAGTATTTTAGAGATCCTCGCGTAAAAATCTGGTATTCTGAATTTATTTTTCGATTGGATAAGACATATTTTAACTATTTTCATAAAGGAACTGATGATAAAGCAAAATTACAGGTCGTCAGTATTCAAAATAAGAATATAAATGTCAAAAATTGAAGAACGAATCATAGGTCTATCACATCATAATATAATAATTCTGATTATAAATATTTAAATAATTAGTTAATTTAAGTATACAATCATACTTTAATTCCAGTGCAGTTTATATGTAGGTACTATATTATTTATAGTAATTGATTTACTTGGTCGGATACTGTATGTATTATCATTATTCGTTTCAATTTGTGGCAGCTTAGGTTCGATACTTTCAGAGAACAACTTTTTTTTCAATTTTTTTAAAAGTAAAAGTAGTTTTAATTAGACTTTGATAAAATTAAATAAAACCAATCTTAAAATAGAAGAATGGAACTTATTAGATGTTTAAAAGTACCTATTGTAACGTTTTATTTATTTCGGGTTCGTGAGGTGTGAAAAATTTAACTCGCACTTTTAAAACTACCACTATTTATTTAATAAATACAACTACGGACTAAACACTACGTAACTACACTAATTTATTTTTATACAATTTATATTAGAGCGTTGTACGGAGAGCGCGCCGTTCACATGATTCAAATAGAAACTAAATTATCCCGCGTCGATTTGCCTCGTTATATATCCCTATAGAAGGGTCGCGTATCTGCCAGAAACATCTAGCGCGCGAAGTGGAACCGACGCGTTTCTGGGCGTCCTACGTCGGCACAGGTTATCGGCTGCTTTGGTCAGCCGGCATCAAAAACAGGCAAGGGCGGACCGGCCCAGCGTTCGTAACACTAATAAATAAGTTCGAACCCAGAACCGTAGCTTTAAAAAAAAAAGGACCTGTACCATTATAACGTTATAGCGGACCAGAGTTGATAAAGAATCGTGGATATTATACAAATTGAGCTTGTATATAAGTGAGGTTGTATATTGAATTTAAATGTTTATATTAATATTAACTCGAATGTTTCGAAGGACTATCAAGACGTATTTTTCGATGTTTAATTTTTATTTTAAAGAAGTGTTACTATTACTACTAATTATAAGAAATAAGAATTAGGATGAATACATTAGAGACACAAACAATTATTAAAATAATAAATTCAAATATTCGTACAATGAAATTGCTGAATATGGAGGAAAAAACAGACTTCGGGCGTAAATGTTTTCAGAGTGCATGCATTGCAGCGAAAATATGTATTTTCTTTATGACTTGCTGGTATCCACCCTGTGTAGTTTTTATCCTTTACCCACAGGGCGGAATATTTTTTTCGTAATGCTTGTTTAATATCTAAGGTGGAGAATTTTCCTCATTTTCACTCATTTGAATAATGTTATAAACTATTTTACACATACCAATTTAGGGTACAAATTGTAGAATTTATTTTTAAATAACTTATCTAATTTCATTAACTGTTTACACTTTGTAATATTTGTAACTATACACTGGAGTCGCCAAAATTCGGCGTAGCTCGGGAACAGAATGTCTCCAGAATTTGGCTTCAAGAGGGGGTACCCCACCACAGCCACTGAAAAGTCACGGCATTGGTGCTTACTGTCAAGTGAGGCTGTACTTATTTGTTGTTTTGCCGGCGTGAAAAATGTACGTAGGAGTGCGCGGACCAAATTTTTTTAGTAAATTTTTAGTAATGGAGCCAAAAATTGTAAGGGTTCTATAAATACACATAAAGGATCCCATAATATAAAGGAATATCGCGTTTTTAAATATAATTCTGCTTCCTATTCAATAAACTAATGTTGCAAGGATTTCAAATAGCGCGCCGCACAGGAGCAAAGAGCTCGTGGTAATAGTGGGAATAGATAAACGCCGAATTGCGGGAGGGATTTTTCGCCAAATTGTGGAGGTAAACGAATTTTGAGGGCCAAATTTTTGAGACTCCAGTGTAATTGGTCAATTTCAACACTGCCAACTCTCTATGACTAAAACCTAAGAGTTATCATAGGTTTGTCCCCAAGAGAAACCGTTTATCTCATTATTAGGTTGGTATAATGAAAAAAAATGTAAAAAGTTACTAAATATCCCTATAATTTATCCGGATTTTACTAGAATTGACAATCGGTAACGGTAACATCAAACGCCGCCATGATGTAAAGTGTAAATAAAATATCCTCATATATATACCATAGATATATGAATATTTTGATAGTTGCACAATAACCTGAAGCGCCATCTATTGTCCATTACATTCACTAAATACATCAACGGATAAAAAATAAATATAAAGGTTGGTGCAATAAAAAAATATGTATCATTATTATCATTTTTATGGAGATATGATTTAAATTTTCGAAAAATTAAAAAAGTAGGTAGATTTTTGGTGCAAGGTAGTAGATTTGAGCAAGACACTAAAAGTTGGTAGATCTACCGAAAAGTAGGTAGAGTTGGTAACGCTGCCGTTCACATTTATCAGGCGGTGCCGCACCGACCGGAAGCAACCGCATCATGCTGCGGTCGGACAGGACGACCGGACGGCGGGCGGCGAGGAGAACGCATTCATACTCATAAAATACGAGCGTTCACATTGCCCGGTCGTGCCGCGCGTTTTTGAAGATGTTCGATGTGGAAAAAATTTATTGAATGCAGTACTGACTGGTTTCGCAGGATGGTGTGGATGAATGACCATTCATCCCGTCAAAATGGGGGGCACGGGTAGCCGAGTGGGTTAAAGCGCCGTCTTTCCAGTCGCGATACCTCTGTGCGCGTTGTTCGAGTCCTGGCCGGGGAAGACGATTTTTAATTGTCTCGCTTTCTATGTCAGGGCTTGATATAATATAATAATAATAATAATAATAATAATAGTGACCCTATTTTTAAAAGTAACATTTGTGTCAGCTCACATTTATTAAGTTTTATAGTTTACATATTAGTTTGGATTTAGTTTGAGAATACACACTAGCTATTAGTAAGAATTGTATGGAATGACATATTGAATATTCTGGAGTCGAAAAAGATTTCTAGAAATGAAACATAAATACTGGTGTTGTTGCTAGGAGTGAGTTAAGTTATGTTTTGAATGTTACATGGTTAAGACATGCCAAGAGTTGTAAAGTGTTAATAAAAGTGTTTAGAAGTGAATGAAGTAAATCATTTAAAGAGAAATTCGTAACCGAAATAATCTTAAGTCCCTCATAGTGCGCCATGGCAAATAATAGTAAACCCCTTCCCGCACAGGTCCTCTGAGAGGGCCTAAGTGCGGGAAAAGGGTGAGTATTATTATTATTATCATTAAAACGGTCCCGCTGACGGACCCGGCAAAAAAGCATTAGTGTGTTCTGAGGACGCAGAATTGCCAAATTTGCCAATGAAATAGGGGATTCGTATGGTGACATTGGCATTTAAAAATCTTACCTATCCACTTTTAACTGTATATTACGTGATTGCATATGAAACCCTGGTAGTAGAAAGCGAGACGGAATTAAATTATCGATACAACGTCTGGACATCATACGCGAACAGGGGTATCGCGTCTGGAAGGTCGCACGCGTATGTGTTTATTTGTTACGAAATTGCCCAACCGACTATGTAAATACGCGTACACGTAGTGTATAGTTGTGGATGCATAATAAAAATTCCAACTGCACAAGCGGCTTTAGATTTGGTAATGTACTGAGTTATCACTGGATTTCCATAACTCAACAACATGAACTTTACGTTCCGCAGACTTACATTTGAAGTCTCTCCCATCGGGATTACCGAACTGCAGCTGGCCAATGCGCAAAGGGTATTTCTAGCCTCATTCAGTACTCCTTGTAGAGGGACCTAAGTGGTTACTACTTGGAATGTAATAAAGAGGGTATTATTAAAAATATAAAACGGTCCGCTGAAGGACCCGGCAAGAGACGCATAGTGTGTTCTTAGAACGGAGAATTGCTAAATTTGCCAATTAAATAGTGAACTGCTCTTATGGTGACATTGAATTTTTAAAAAATTTCATCCTATCGCCTACTTTTTCAACTGTATATTTAGAGGAGACGTAAACACCCTCCAAAAGTGATATTATAAATACGCAAACATATTAAGGAAGTAGGTATACGTAACGGAAAGTAAATTGTCGATAGAAATTCTGAAAAGAATACGATCATACTGAAAAAAATGGGAATTGAGTGGACGATTGACACAATTAATGGTCGCACGCGTATTTGTGTTTATTTGTTAAGAGAATTGTCCAAACCGACATATGTAAATACGCGTGCGCGCAATGAAAATTGCTGTAATTTTTCTATTTCAAATTGCCCGCGATAAAAATTGCCAACTGTAAAGTCGGTTCTGTAGAAGTACATTTCTATATCGTAGTGATTTATTCGACTAGATTTACCTATAAATGAGTAGAGTTGGTAATGTTTGATAGTGGGAACATGGTGGGAACATCTTTGAATTTTTAGTTGCCTTATAAAATTCTACGTTGCCACATTTAATCCATTCTCTTTGATTTATTTTTTTTGCGTTTAGGCTACGGTTACATTCAGGGTTGGTCAGTCAGGATTACGCGCCGCCATGTTTATGATATTTACGACCAGTCACATCGCAGAACGCCAGAACGCTAGCATAAAAATACGCATATGATGACCAACTCTCAATAGTCTCAATTTGAATCTAGATTCATTTATGTACTTACTCACATCACTTACTTTACTTATATCAAACTTACATTATTTTAAATTTATTTTGAGTAAACATTTTTTATCTCCATATGCATTATTATTTACCAGTAAAGCAAATAAGGGCGTGGAATACGTGAGGGGCATTGAAATACTGAATGAAAAGAGGCATACTTACCTACCAGATGTTCAAGCTTTTGGCTATCTGAACAATTGCATCCTTTTAAAATTTCAATTCAATACGATCCATTAAATTAAACAATAGCATACAAACATTATTTCATAAATTAATGGATGTTGACCGACACAGCGAACACAGTCCAACAAAAAAAATGTTGATATGGCAACAATGTCATACTGTCAAATATCAAAATAGGTGATTCTGTGTTTTTTAAGATTATAGCCTAGCATTTTACAAGTTGAAAGGCTGGTCATTTGTTTGTAATAAAATAACTGCTATAATAATTCGTCGTTTAAAATGACTGTAATAAATAAGGTAAGTAAATTTACTTCCTTTCTTGTTTGTATTTTTTTCTGCCTGCAATTTTTAAAATGAATTTTCTGAAATATTCCAATAAACCCCACTTTTTTTAACTTTTCCTAAATTCTTTTGTTATTTTGACATTTCAGTAAAATTTATTTCTGTATGCCTGCATTACTTGTATTTATGTAAAAATGGGTCATGATTATTCTGTAATAGGAACCCATCGATCAGTACCAAAAAAGGGAAACGCTTGACAAAAATTTTTAGTAAGAACATTGACTGCAATAAAAGTGTATCAACATGCACTTCTTTGGTTAAAGTAAAAATCTGAACAGATTCTAAATCAATGATTCCTAATACACATTTTATTTTTAGATGGATGTAGATGGTGGCCCAAAAGGCGAGGGTTTTCGGTCCTATTATATCACCAAAATAGAAGAGTTACAACTGATTGTTGCAGAGAAAAGTCAAAATCTGCGACGATTGCAAGCTCAAAGAAATGAGCTTAATGCAAAAGGTAAACTAAAAGAAATTACTAAATTTTATAAATTATATAAAAGAAACGAGTTGCCTTTGTAGAATGAAACAGGTTGTCACAGCCAATTATATTTCAATTTCTTTTTAAGTTCGCATGTTACGAGAAGAACTGATGCTACTCCAAGAGCAAGGCAGTTATGTCGGTGAGGTGGTTAAACCAATGGACAAAAAGAAAGTACTTGTCAAAGTGCATCCAGAGGGCAAGTTTGTAGTAGACATTGACAAGAACATTGACATTAATGATGTAACTCCCAACTGCCGAGTTGCTCTTAGAAACGAGAGTTATACATTGCACAAAATTCTACCCAATAAGGTGAAGTACATAATTTCAAATTAACAATTAACGGAAATTATGTGGTATTTATTTACAGGTTGATCCATTGGTTTCGCTTATGATGGTTGAAAAAGTTCCCGATTCCACCTACGAAATGGTGGGTGGACTAGATAAACAGATCAAGGAAATTAAAGAGGTTATTGAATTGCCCGTTAAACATCCAGAACTTTTTGATGCCCTGGGAATTGCGCAACCCAAAGGGGTTCTTTTGTATGGGCCACCAGGTAAAAGAGAATCATGCATCTGTTTAAATTTGTCAAAATAGAAAGTTGTTTAAAAGGGTGTCAATAATCATACTTTTGACAATGCGATATACTAAGAGTTGAATTCTAATACACCATAGGCTAGAGTCTTAGGTATTCCAAATTAGGAAAAAAAGTAATTCTCCCACATCCTTTAGTCTTCTGGTTTTGGTGTTATTTGCAAATTGGTGATAGTTAAACTGTCGTCGACTAGATAGCTATACTTAAATTTTGATTTGTTACATTTGTTTCCACCAATAAGATTTGTTAGACAATGTTGAATATTCAAAATTTAGATGGTTAATTAAAAATAGAGTTGCCACCTCAGAGAGACCCCTGACCCGGAGATTGGTGTCCGCGGCGGGGGGGGGGGGGAGAGAGAGGGATTAAGCAGCGCGCAATATTTGAAGAAGGCGATTTTAGAAGGTTAGGTAAATTAAAAATCTCTAGATTGCACTGCACTCGACTCCCACTTAAGTCACCAAATCCGTGCATCATCTTCTCGCTTAAGTCACCAAATTGATTCTCTCCTAAGTCACGTTTAAAAGCAATCATAACCTCAACTTTTTCGTGTTTTTAGTTGCAAAAAGAAATATTTAGAGATGTACCATAGCACTTGTTATAATGAAAAATAAGTCAGCTGAACGAAAAAATCAACGTAAGTATACCTAGTCATGCGTGACAAAGTTCAATTTTCCACTTGAGTGAATATTTTAGGTTAAGGTTAAATATTTTTAAAAGACACCTAACCTATTTTAAATGTTAGGTGTCTATATTTAATGTATTACACAATCATTTTTTTTCAATAAAAATTGTATTCATGCGAGAATCCAATTTCCAAACGTAGTTCTAAAACTTGTACAGGCGGCGACTTAAGAGGGAGAGTTTCGTGACATAAAAGGGAGAAACGTGGTGACATAAGAGGAAATATGAATTAAGGGAAGGTGACTTGTATATGAATCACAATTATAGAAATTTATAAATACAAATTTCAATTTCAAAGCTGACCCGGAGAATACCGTAAGAAACCCGGAGCCCGGAGATACTTGGTGGAAACCCGGAGTCTCCGGGTCATTTTCTAGGAGGTGGCAACTCTAATTAAAAATGTGTATAATATAATAACGTTCGTCTTGAAGATATATTAACATGGTATTTTTTACACATTTTCAATAGAGTATTAATAATCATATATTCTATTAGTAATTTATAACAAGAATATTCCAATAATTCTACATGTTATAGTTATAAACTTGACTCTACAGATGTGATGTTCTACTGTTGTCATCACTGCATAGTTTCAAAAGACTTACTACTCTTGTCAGTTTAGTGTTTATTAGGGAAATGATGCATCATTTAGTATTAATTATAACAGCACTATTAACACCTCCAGCCCATCGGAAACTGGGATTATTTAAAAAGACAGATCCTGATTGGATAAGAATTATAATGCACCTCTTGTTAATAACTAAAGTTGACATACAGTAACACAACACATAGGCAACTTACGTAGCATGTGGTGTGACTCAGCATGTGATGGGGGTCACGTCAATTCGTATTTATTTCAGTAGTCCTGTGATAGCTGGTGCTGTACAACCTCCGTTATATGAAATATGTTGAATAGTGTGATATAATTTCATAATAAACTATGGAAAATGTGTGGAAGGCTACTAGTTACTTTCGTGTATTACGCTTAAGATGCGAACACCTCTGTGGCACAACTCATTTCTGACAAGCTTATTAATAACATGAAGTGATATATCTCACATACCTGAATGTTAATGATGAAAGACTCTAAGTCGCGAAGCGTAACAGGACCGCATCGGGGGAAGACAGAATTGTATGTGAAATAGTCTATACAAACCATGTAATTAATAATTTAAAATAAGCAATTTCAATAACGGCTCGTACACAGCAAATTACAGACTGTCTGCGTCTGACATACAAGAGACCCGAAATGGGTTGTGTTGTGTGTTTGCAATAACATATCATCCATGATATCACATCGCAATAAAACTAATTTGGAATCATGCTCCGTCGAGAATACCCGCGCTGAGCATTTCGTCTGTGTTACACCTATCAGTGTCATTGTGATTTAGAGTGCTTGGATAACATTAGGGCGAATTGAACATGTCAAAAAAACGCAAAAATAGACAAGTTCTATTTCAAACATGGATTTACACTAATCCTGGCTTTTATGGGAATTTACGTATTAGGGGAAATTACCTATTTTGTACTCTTTGTAGAAAAACTATAAATTCTTAAAGACATGTGAACAGCCCGTCGAGTTCTAATAACCCGCTTTTTTTCGATGAACTTACAAAAGCATTTGTAGCTATTGGCATTCCATTAGACAAATTAAAGAACCCTGTTTTACAAATATTTTTTTTTATTCCTAACACCTTCAGTAATATCTACCAGTCATATGCGAGTCTACGTTCATGTGCGCTGTTACAATTTTAAGTGCAACTGATTAAGCTCCACCTCAATTTCATGGGAAATTCAAATGTAACATTTCCTGATTTTCTAACACTGCTACTGATGTAAACATATGCATTAATATTAAGACTAACTCTATTCTGAAAGAGCCGTTAAGACATTGCAGTATATGTTATAATATAGGTTAACAGTTAGCTCCGATAAGATTACTAATTATTGCTGTTCAATATAACTTTTATTATAGGGACTGGTAAAACTCTATTAGCACGTGCAGTTGCTCACCACACGGAATGTACTTTCATTCGTGTTTCTGGATCTGAATTGGTACAAAAATTCATAGGGGAGGGGTCCCGTATGGTTCGAGAGTTGTTTGTGATGGCCAGAGAGCATGCACCATCTATTATATTTATGGATGAAATCGACTCCATAGGGTCATCCCGTATCGAGTCAGGTAAAATATAGAAATATTCTATAGCCTGAATGTTGATAAAACATATTAGTGTTAATAGTTATAAAATTTTGAGATATTCTGATGAATTTGTAAGGTTCTGGAGGGGATTCTGAAGTGCAGAGAACTATGCTTGAGCTTCTTAATCAGCTTGACGGTTTCGAGGCAACAAAAAATATTAAGGTCATTATGGCAACCAACCGTATTGATATCCTCGATCCTGCTTTACTCAGACCGGGACGGATTGATCGTAAAATTGAATTTCCACCACCGAATGAGGAGGCAAGATTGGACATCCTTAAAATTCATTCGAGGAAGATGAACCTTACTAGAGGGATTAATTTAAGGAAGATCGCTGAGCTCATGCCAGGTGCTAGTGGTGCTGAAGTTAAGGTAATTATTGCATTCAAAATAATATGCGTAGAAATGCACTCACTCATGTGGATGGAAGTATAGGAATGAGACAATTAAGAGAAGATAATTGTGAAACAGAATTTTTAAACAACACAGTGTTTTGTAACCATTTGTTCAATATTATGAAATAATTGTTTTTAAATGTAAGACATTGACTATATTTCTTTATGTGTTGTGTGTTTGTGCATTTGCAAAAGATATTTCTCCACTATAGAAAGGTACTGGTACTTTTACAACTGGTTAAAATATTTAAACGTTCAATTAGCGGTTTAATCATACGAATGTATATTTCTTGGTCCTGATAAGATTTTATTATTTTAATTGCAATTTATATTTAATTGCGGGCGTATCCTTTACCTCTATTCAAGATTTGGATTTTCAAGAGTTATTGGAGGATGAGGACGAAGAAATTGTCGAAATTTCAGCAGATATGAGAACCTACACTAGGAAGAAGCACGAGACCCATAATATATTTTAGATTGTGATTGCGATTACGTATGGGGTAGGTGCATGCCCTGTGCACTTAAGCCGATGCTTATTGTGCCCCCATAGTCTAGTCGTTCCATTAGTCTTGTTTCCTTAAGAAATTTAAGGACAGTTTATAATGGAGCGTCTGTCACTTCTTTTGGTTCTATTGTTATAGCCCCAAAATTCGAATACCTAACAGCTGCCAGTGTTGGGCATTCACATAGCGTGGAAGGAGGTTTCTTCCTCCTCTCCGCACCTCCTGCCATTGGGATCATTTTTCACCCTGATTGTCGTGAGATGTCGCATGAGTGGGCAGTGTCCTGTAAACAGCCCTACTATTCATCTCAGCTGGTCTCTACCCAGTTTTATGAAGTCTATTGACTTGTCCCAGGATGGTTCACCAATGAACATCCGCGAGTGTCTCAACCCTAGGACTTTCGCCCAGTGCGATATATGTTTTTCTCTTAATAGGTCCTTTATGGCCCTCCTGATTGTCCGGTAAGCCAGACCACAGGTGGGTTCCGGCCCTATCAGTGAAATCTCAGCCCCTTTCTTTGCAAGAAAGTCCGTTCTTTCGTTCCCTTCATGGCCTTGGTGCCCTTGGTAGATTGTGATTACTATACCTAAGTAGAAAGCTGTAGTTACAAAAAAAAACTTTAAATAAACATTGTGGAAAATATAAAGAAAGTATTCCCTACCAGAGAATCTAGGAAATGTTATACAGCTATTATAATATCCCAAAAACGAAATGATGGGATGATGTAACAATCCAAATTACCGTAACTTTTACAGATCTCAAAATTTTGTATAAAGTATAAAGAATACTTTGTATTTACTTGGTGATTATGAAAAAAAATTCGCAAATGTTTTGCAAGCCTTCTTTTCCAAGATCTTCTGGTGGGGCATACGTTTGTTGAAATTTTTACTAAAGTCTAAATATGATGTAGGTCTCACGCTATTTTATGAAAATACAAGATCTTCAAATTCCACCACTCGTCACTGCTACAGTATAAGGGAACGTCCTATTCACATTGAGGAATGGAACGATAATTTTTTTTTTCGTTTCATGTTTTTAAAAATCTCAGAATAATATTAAATGAGATATAAATAAAAATTTCTCATTGTACAACAAAAAAAACACATAGTATATACATTTATCTATAAAATATGATGTAGAAAATGACTTCTGTGATTTTCTCTAGTCAGATTTCTACTGTGAGTAGAGTTTTAATTAGCCTTTTTGAAATTTTCTTCGTCCCATTAGATAAAATGTATAAAACCACTTTTAAATTCACAGGGGCAATCATTTTCAAATAACATTTATGAGGTTAAAATTGCCATGCCGTTCGCCAAATACTTGCAGCTGTGTTCACACTAAATACATAAAGTACAATTTTGAGCATCTCACATTGTTATTAATTTTCAAATTTTCTGTGTAACTGTTATTCAGTCAAAAAAAGTTAAGAGGACTGATAATTGCTTCACAGCAGCTGGCATAGTCCTTTTTGTAGTGCGTGTGTAGGGTTTTTTTAAGGAAATTGGATGAAATATACGAAAATGTTTGCATTGCAAAAGACACATTTTCATTATTTTATTATATTACATTTCCCTTGTAAGTGCCCAAACGGATCGGCAGTCCCACTTAAAAAGAGGTCGTCGAAATGTGCGTTTGCACTATATCGACAGACTTGCAATGGGTTTGATCCGATTCCTGATTTTTAGCCTGACATTTTGACGTCTCGTTTTGACCAACTTTAAAATTGTCAAAATTATTCTGAAAATATGGCGACATAATTTCGAGTTGGGCATCCTGCTCCTGGTTTCGAAAATGTCACATTGAGTAACTTGTGTATAAATCTTTTGTAAATGGGGTGACTGCCATGGATTGTGATGGACTGGGATGCGGCATTAAATTTTTGTATTACATTTTGAATCATTTGCTTCGCAGTGGTGCTTCATTTGATAACCAATAACATTTGTCTTCATCATATTATAATGAGCCATTAAAAAAAACTCCTTAAATCTTGCCATGAACGAGAGAGATGGAGATAGCGGTTATGTCGAGGCTCGAAGCAAAACTGTTGTCAAGACATCACATTTTATAATGATTTATATTATTTGTTTTAGGGGGTGTGTACGGAAGCAGGAATGTATGCTTTAAGGGAGAGAAGGGTCCATGTTACTCAAGAAGATTTTGAAATGGCTGTTGCAAAAGTTATGCAGAAAGACTCTGAGAAGAACATGTCGATCAAGAAATTATGGAAATAAAGTTGTAGTATTATATTTAAGCCCTTATATTATTCTTTTCTTAAAACCTTTAAAATAAAATGAATGTGTGTATGTATTGATTTATTTATTATGAGTGTTATGTGTTAGTTGAAAAAAAGTTATAAAAAAAAATAAAATTTATAAGTCTAACAAAGGAGCAAATCTGAAATTGTTTTTTTAATAATCACACAACGTTGCCAAACACTGCATCAAATGTCTATTTTTAACATTAATTTTGTTTTTTTCAAAAATTACCTTTGCTATTGATTTGTATAGTAATTTTAACAAAAAACAAGCCAAAAACATTGGTTCTATCAAATAGGTAATTCCTATTAGTTGCATAAATAATATAGTGAAAATGTGCAGTAATTGTCATATACATATATATGTATAGTAGACGTTAAACATAAGTATAACTCCTGTATAAAGTCTGACTCCAAGTCAGACACCTGAACAACCTCTCAGTGAAGTCCTGACCTACACAATGCAAACTCTGTAAAACAGTCATATTAAGGCACAACGTAATTCAGGCTGCTCATCTTTTGTGCTCATTTTCTTGTGGTTCTAAGATATCCTCGCTATTTTGTGCTTTACATCTATAATAAATAATTGTTTTTTCTTTGTACAGTTTAATTGTCATTGTATAACATTTCTAAGTAAAATAAATAGGATAATTGAGTCCCATCAGTTGAAATTATGCATGTTATTCTACTTACCCCTTACTTAACTAGTTATGTTGCGGCAAATAATGGATTGAATGGAAACTTTGCTGGTTTCTTATGATAAGTTTAAGGTTTAGTAATAGTTGTAATAAATTTGTTAGGTATTTACATATATCTAAAATGCCTAACAAATTTATTAATGTGAATAAAGTACCACAATTTGACTTCTGTATGAAATATTGATATTGGAATGAAATGTTGGTAAGCACTTATAATGCTGATCAATATATATTATGGTGTATATATGTGATAATTGATATTATAAATTATACATATACTAATTATCATTAAAAAAAAATAAGTAGTCCGCTTAAAGGTATTAGGTTGGAAAGAACATTATATTGGAAAGAAATAAAACTGTAGGTGAAATAAGTAATACAAATTTATTACAATGTTTTTAAATTATATTAGCACACATGTGAAGGGGCAAACATGTTATAACTGAAAAATGTCCATTTGCAATATAATTTCATAGCAATGTGCTTAATTGCTGACGAAAAGCAGTTAACTTCTAATAGGGAGTATATTAGAAGATATCCTGGTAAAGAGGGCATAAAAATGATCGTCTTTTACATCCCTCCACTGATTACGTAAATACTTTTCGACAAATTTTATATCACTATTGTTATCTTTAATTTTCATTGTGAATATAAGGAGGGCCTTATTTACAAGGGGATTGTATTCATCACAGAAGCTATGAAAGGCTGGTGCCGATTTACCCGAAACAATTTCCAAATTCTTTATTACCATGACGCCACTTTCCTCTAACTTCCTTTTTACATCTGAAATTATTTTACCATAATCATCCAAAATTTCCAGACTGTTTAAATCATTTCCTTCGAAAATAACTGGAGCTGCTGAGCAATTGGTTAAACTGCAAACTGCAATTTTTGAAACTTCATTTATTATTCGATTAGTTGTTTTTTCACTTTCCTCACTGTAGAGAAATAAAAAAGTTTTGGGCTGGTTAAACTTCAAAATCTCGTCAATATTAAGCCCAAGAGATAACCAAAAATCTTCTACCTGAGTTGGAAATTGTTCACTCAATTTTCCTAGAGCTGCAGTTGGTGATACTTTTACAGTATTTTTACCTTCATAAGAATATAACAGACATAAGAACACAGCCACGATTATAAGGACAATAGCCATAAACGGACTTAAGCAATTACAGACATTTGTATTCTCTAAACATTCGCTAGTTTCTTTGGCCTTGTCAGAATCTGAATTCAAGAAATCATCTGGAGTCTCATCTAGAATCTCATCTGGAAGTGTACCATGTGAAGCACTTTCAGGAATATAATCTCCAGATTCATTAAGTATATTTCTGTTGATTGGGCTCTGTGGTAAATCGTTACTTTCCCCTACGCGTCGACGACATGAAATTCCCACTATCTTTGGGGTGCTGCTAGCTTCAGGTGAGGGTTTTTTTACCTACAAAAAATGTGACTCAGGCATGGAACTTTGTAAAATTTACAGAAAAACGAGCATACTACTTTTACCATACTGTTATCGGTCATATAATTCAGAATTTTTCATCATACTAAAAAATTTCTTGTATATTTCAAAAGGTGTATTATTTACGTTATACAACAAAAATAAACATGTGACCTTCAATCTTTCAAACATAACCTCACTAAATCCGAGCTGTTGGTTTGTTTGAAGAAAACTAGAACACAAAACATTGTGGGTTCCAGTTTCTAGTTCTTCTTGGTTTATTTCAAAAATCTTCAAACTTTCGAGGTCATTGGTTTTAATAAGATTATTAACCACTGAATATTAATTTAAAAGATACACTCGATTACATCTTAAATCACCAAATCCGTGCATCATCTTCTCGCTTAAGTCGCGAAATTTATTCTCTCTTAAGTCACGTTTAAAAACAATCATAACCTCAACTTTTTCGTGTTTTTAGTTGCAAAAAGATATTTTTAGAGATGTACCACAGCACTTGTCATATTGAAAAATTAGCCAGCTGAACGAAAAAATCAACGTAAGTATACCCAGTCGTGCGTGACAAAGTTCAGTTTTCCGCTTGAGTGCATATTTTAAAGGTTAAATATTTTAAGACACCTAACCTATTTTAAAGGTTAGGTGTCTATATTTAATGTATTACACAATCATTTTTTTCAATAAAAATTGTACATATTTATGCAAGAATCCAATTTCCAAATGTAGTTCTAAAACTTTTACAGGCGGCGACTTAAGAGGGAGAGTTTCGTGACATAATAGGGAGAAACGTGGTGACATAAGAGGAAAAGTGAATTAAGCGAAGGTGACTTAAGAAGGACTCGAGAGTACCTAGATTAATAATAATAGGTAGGGTTTTATTCATCTATTTACAGTGCGCATTAAACAATGTTTCCAGCACTATGTTTTTAAATTTTAATTGTACCTATCGATCACATACAACAAAGGCAGCTTTACAGTTCGCGCAAGAAAAATTGCATCAATTTTTCTTGCACGCACGCGTATTTATGTCTGTTTGGACAATTTCTTAACAGATAAACACAAATACGCATGCGCGCAATAAAAATTGCTGTAATTTTTCTTGCCGGCAATAAAAATTGCGAGCTGTAAAGCGGCCTTAACCCATAGAGAACCATGCCTTCTATGGAATAACTACTAATGTGGGAAACAGGGCTAGGAAACTTCGGAAAAAAATTGGCTGGTGAATGTCGGCCAATGAACAATTGACGGCCACCAGTTGGCGCTGTAAGGAAAGAAGTCTGCTTCTCCGCTACCCTTGTAGCCCGCGAAGTTTGAATCGTATATGCGAATAACTTGCAGAAAAAATATTACACTTTATGACTGCAAGTTAAAATGCTGATAACAACAAGAGTTGTTAATAAACAATTCAAGTATATGAAAACATGCACCGGGTCGGCATTTTTTTAAATTCAATTTTACAAAAAAAAAACTGTGCTTTGAATTGAGGTTATGGTCAATGTTTACAACAGAGCGGACTATAAGCCTTGCAGCGCTATCTTGAAGATTTAGTTCCTCCCCACTTTTTAGCGAATTTAACCAGCCACGGAAAATACATTGCGAGCATAAGGAGTTTCATAGGCCTGTTTAGAAACAAGTAGACACTGGCGCCCTCCCGAGCGATACGATATAATTACTAACAGACTGAACCGTCTCTTTTTGTCTCCGGGTTTCAGGTTACCGGGTGCTGGGAAGCGCGGAAAAGGACGTGTCAGTTGTTATCGCAACTGACAAGGATATCGATGCTTACTTACAAATGAAACGTTTTTCAATACTTAACATCCCAGCTTTCTGGTATCACTTTTACAGTTCATCACACAACAAATAATTTTAAACAATTTTATTAATTGATTATCCACGACCCGCTGGAAGAGTTGATATGAAGAGTCACTGATCTTTACAAGAGTGTACTTGCTTGCTTCATGAATTTGTACCGTGTATGTATTTGAATTCAAAGGTACTTGAGCTTGAGACGACGCTTCTCATCGTTTTTAGTTCCATGATTGATTTTCCCGGTTCCGTGGATTTGCGACATTTGCGTCAGTAGTAGGTAGTGGGGTTAAATACTATTTGCAGAAATTTATGTTGACAGGTTGACATTTATCATATATCAGATATTTTGAGGTTTTCTCTGCAGTAATGAATAAACAATGCGATTTATATGAAATTTTTGCCCTTAAAATATATTAAGGATTTTACTGAATAATTATGTTTCGAGAGCCACACAATGGAATATTTTTTTGTATATTTTTTGTTTGAAAGTAATGGTAATTAATTCCGAAACTACACTGTGGAAGCTGAATTCAGATAGGACTAAGATCGTCGAGGCCAATCCGTTTCGTCCTGTCGTATCTTCTTCAATAGATACGCCCAACGGAGAAGAGTATCTTGATGATGATACCCTTTTTGACATAATCACTTCTACTGAACATTATGGTCAGTCTTGGGTTAAGCAAGCTGTAGAGTACTACTGCACTACTTGTCAGTACAAAGGAAGAAGGTAAGGATATTGTATGTACCTTATCCATTTAGTTATTTAGTATCGCTTATGTACAATTCTTAACTCAGTACAATTTATAAATACGTATTTTTGTAGGAATAATACAAATAATACTCGTATGCATATGACATCACAAAATATGAGAACAAATAAGAATAATGAAGATGTGTTGGATTGTGGTAAACCTGTCAATTTTACTTACGTCGACAATTTAGTGGGCATTCTAAATAGGAATAGACATCCTAGTGTTCCGGAGCCTCAAGCTATTTTATATTTTAATAAAAACTATGGCAAGACAAAAAATGAAGTAGAAGACTATGACATTGACCTCTTGGAACGAAAACTAAAAAGGGCCAAAAGAGAAGTTAGTATTAAGTTATTCCAAGGATATATTAACCTTATTACATCTAATACAAATAAATATATTTTTTAGAAACCAAAATCAGTTCAGTTGTACAATCAAATTGGTAACTTTTGGAGAATAAAAGGTGATGCTAGTAAAGCAATAGAGTGTTTCCGAAGAGCATTGGCTGCTTCACCACAAAATGCAGAGGTACTTTTAAACCTTGCCCGTGTTCTATTTTCCTTACAGTATTTGGATGATGCAATCTACTTAACTAGAAGGTCCTTGGAACTTCAACCTCCTGATAAGGGGGCTTGGCAGCAATATTTTACATTAGGAGAGATTTTCAAAGCCTACGGGCATTATCAAGAGGCCTCAATACATTTAAGACATACTTTGGAATTAAATCCTGGCTTCGAGCCAGCACATTTGGCACTGAAAGAGATGGAGACTATGCCTGCTGCCACGATACACATATACACTTTGGTAATTATTGTTTGCCTGGTGAGTTGATAAGAAGCTGGTAGGTTCATATTATTACTAGAGTTCAGAAATATGTGGTTTTAACCTTGAACGGCTTTTATAAATGGATTGCTTCATTCATGGGTTTACAGGATACATGTGTGCGATTGCTCATCCTGGGACTGAACAGGTTCTGTTCATGGTATATTTTCACTGATATGATAGACAGGATATAACCTTTTTTATCAGATAATTATTGTTAAAACGTGAATTGCATTGTATTCAAATATAAGCTTTTCAAGGATGAAACAAATTTATTTTAACCACGTATACCCAAGTGTATAAAAAATGGTCACTAATTAAATCAAATGGTTTACATCTGATGAACATATGTTTACTTTAAGAGCGATTCAAGGTTAAAACCATGTATGTCCGAACTCTGATTATTACTCTTTAAATAGAGTTACTTTTTTTAGGTAATAGAGTTAAGTTTTATAATTAAAGACTCAGATATAAAGCAAAGCCCCAGACGAACTGAAAGAAATGTAACTGTAATAAAAGTTGAAAACCAATGCTTGAAAAAAATATGTATTTCCTTGAGTAATAGAGGAGTAAAGAATATATAGATACTTACTATAGAATACCAGCCATTTCACTTACAGACGTGGTACTAATTAAATGACAAAATATTTTAGTGTTTAAATACCTTAGTATAATTCCTGATTTTAAAATATATGGTGTTAGGAAAAAGCTCTGGACATATAACATTAATAGTTTTAGTTCATGTGTATTTGTATGATGTTATGATATATAAAATCCTATCCTTAACTGTTGATACACTTTTCTCTAGTCAGATCTATGAACTGGCTCATTTAGCTTTCCATTAGACAAAACAACCTATTAAAAATTTTACTGTTTCAGGTATTAGGTGTACTTCTGGTAATTTTATCCTCTCCTGACAACATGGCTGATTACGTAGAAGAGATAAAGCCCCAAAGACATTTTAACAAAGCCATGGCTATGCGATCTCTAAAAGGTATTACAATGACAGCTAAACGTTGTAAAAAATTAACAACATAGCGAAGCTCATTGCGACCTTCATTAAGACTTGGTTGTTTTTTTTTTTAAGTGATATGTTACAGTTATTTTGTTTGTACCTGTACGATTTGCTCATTTTATATTTTTTTTTGACTAACTTATTAAAACATCTTACAGCAATATGTTTTTTTTTCTAATTATGTAATTGAATCCAAGTGCATTTTTTTTTTTCGATAATCCGTCATGTTCTGTAATGTAGCTGGTGCCACATTACAGATAATAGGTACTGGATTATCGGAAAGTGTCTATCGCGATCGCTGAATGCGCGAATGAATGAAGTCGTAGAGCGAATATGATGTTCATAGATGCAACATGATGTTTCGTAGCAAATACTGTCAACATGGACATTAGGATAACCATTTCGACTCAAATAAAAGTCAAAATCTTAATTTCAATTGTACATTTTAAAGAATACAGAATTATTTTTATATTGTGTTAGAGTTTTTACCACTTGTCGATGGTTTAGAAAACATGTTCATCTTTTAATCCTAGTCAAACACACTTTGGACTATTGCCCAATCGTGGCACGCGCTTCTGATTGCTGCGAACGTGATCATCTGAAAATTCCTGCTGATGTGGGATTATCAGCATTCCGGACCATTGGATGCCAGACTATTCGAAGTCTGCGTATGATGATCAGCAGTTTTGTGGTTCTAAGATATAACTACTTCTCACAGGCTGATCTCTGATGTTCAAATTGAAATTAAAGCAACATGTAAAAAATAACTTAGTTCAAATAAAATATTTCTTTTGTGTAATGGAATATTGGAGGCAGTGCATACATTATTTACTGTGAATATAGTTCACACATTAAGTATACAGCTGTTAGTGTAAAGCATTCAAGTAAGAAAAAATTTTGAGTTTGCCTTGCCTACGGAATGACAAATTTCTATTTGTCAACCTAAAATTTAATTACTACAATAATGTTATCAACAGAAAGTATATTATTACATGTTTAGTTTTTGTGATTAAGTATGGGTAACAACGAAGAGCCGAAACTAGAAACTATTCCTCCAGACCCAAGACATTATAACCAAAATGTTACGCAGTGGTGTTTTTCCTCGTTCGTTGACTACCACAAATGCATCAGACTGCTGGGAAAAAAGTAAGGTTTTATTAATTTTTATATACGGTCAAATATGGTAGTTTATAAGATTACTTGTATAACCGCATTATCCCATTTTTTATTTTGTTTAGGGTATATGAGCTTGGTCACAAATGAATTGGTACAAAGAAATTAATATAACTATATTTGTGGGTTATTGTTATTTAAAGTAATAAATAAGAAATATTGGTTAATTGCTAACACTATATAGATTAAATAAACTTAGTTGCTT
This sequence comes from Aromia moschata, assembly GCA_029963805.1. Taxonomy (NCBI): domain Eukaryota; kingdom Metazoa; phylum Arthropoda; class Insecta; order Coleoptera; family Cerambycidae; genus Aromia; species Aromia moschata. The sequence goes on from JAPWTK010001406.1 coordinate 28,958, forward strand.
TTGTTAAAGTTACAATAGCTTTTTAAATATCAATTTGGAAATATAATTCTAGGTCACATATTTCCATGGTCCAACACGTATGTGACTGGGCTCATATTAGTTAGGTAGCTGTAATTATTCTTTTGGCTAATAGACATTCATACCAATGCTAAAAATTGACTTTTTAGCCGAAAAATCGGAAATTCTGTAATAGTAGTTGTGAGAAAAACCCCCTCTGAGCTACAGTCATTGCAAAGTTGTGAGAAATAAATTGTTTATTTTGAATTGACTACAGTTACACATCAAATTCCCACAACATTTGCAAGCCCCTGTACTTTTAGGCGCTCTATTTACTTTTTGCATAACTGTAGTCATAGTTTAAAATTATCGATTTTTTTCATGCAAATTAGGTATGATGGCTGCAGTTCGGAGGGGATGTATATTAAGACACATAGGAAAAACTCTTGTTTTGACCTCAAAAATACAGTCTTAAAATCATTGTAGAGAATTTTGAAACACCTTGAATTTTGTATAAACATACTATCTTCAAAGAAATGTTTCTGTCTCCACTTTATTTTCAATAAAGTGTGCTTCATAACAAATTATGTTAAAAATAATGATCTATAAGATCATTATCGCCGCGGCAATAGCTCAGTGAGTAAAACGCCAGGTGGGAGTTACTGACTACTCTGGAAGAGTTATAATCCGTACGGGTTCGAATCCCGTCTGTGGCAATTGGCACCTGTCACAGGGTTTAGGTGTGTGTCCTACGTCTTTTCCATGTGAACTCTCCCTCTGCACAGTTGTAATGATTCCTAGAGGGAGATTGTCAATTTCTGTGGTGTGATTTATTATTATTATGATTTTTTCATATATGATATGACAACAATCCGTAATATCAAGATTTTCTTATAGGAATCCTGGCTGTGAGCAATTTGCAAAGATATATAAAGCTATTTGTCCCAATAGTTGGATAAGTCGATGGGAAGAACAAATCGATGTAGGAACATTTCCAGTAGACCTTCCACCAAGTGATCCACCATGCAAATCCAAGAAAAAAATGAAACGCGCGATATATCTAATTATACACATATTATTGAAAATAAAAATTTAACAAAAACAATTAATTGTATTTTCCTAAAAACTTGAAGTCATAAGGTGAGAGCCACCTATGGCAACCACCCATGTTATTCTGAATGAGGTACTTCATGGTATAGGGGGTTTTGATTATTTTCTTCTTCCCATTTCTCTTTTGCCTTCATTTCAGTAAGCATTTCCTGTGACACAGCCATTGCTTTAAATGGCAGTTTCATAGCTACATCTTCTAGGAAGCCTTTAACTTCTTTGAATTCACACTTGCCACCAAGTTCCAGTATTATACGACCTACAAAGTTTGTAGCACCATGATTACTGAATATAGGGCATAATACAGTAGAACGTCATTTATCCGCATTAATTAGGACCGAGGGTTGTGCAGATAACGATTTTTGCAGATAATCGAACATGCGTTTATATTTGATACAGAACAACACGTAAATTATATGTACGTACATAATGCAGTTTTTCTTTATTTATTGCTGCAAAGTTAAGAGTTCAGACTTGTATTTTACATAATTCAAAATTCATATTTTATAGAGAACTGTACTGTACAATGAAAATTATGTATATAAAATACGCAGCTGTTTTTGTTTTGTTGCCCATGTGGGTAATTTATGTGAGGATAAACGATGTTTGACTGTATGTATATTAGTTAACTTATACTCATGCAGTATATAGTGTATGTAAAGCCGACATCGGCCGATTATGAAAAAGGACAAAGTCTACACTTCTCGTTCTAAAGTGGTGAGAGGGCCGGTCTGATTTCTCACTACCTTCGATGCTTATGTGGTTGCTTCTTATCTGTCGTCTCACCTCTGTTTGTACTTTTTCATTACTGGCCGATGTCGGTTTTACACAGTCTGCATATGTAAAACCTTTTTTATTTTAAAAAATATTTATGAGTAAACCTACATATAATAACCTATTATAAGAGTAAAGAAAGGTAGTTATTAGATGAAAGTTACCTGCTTTCACTGGGGTGACATATTGATCAATGGCTCCTTTCCCACCTCCCATTCGTTGCCCTTGTCCTTGTCTCGTTAAGGGCTGCCAGGGAGGATCAACACGCCATATAGCAAACATTCTGTCCGCATCCATTTTACGACCTATGGTGAGTCGCATCATCTCAAAGTGGCCCCACTTTATTCGACCTCCACACAGCGCCTTCAAAAATAAATAATCAATACCCATAAAGTAATTAATGAAAAGAAACTACTACCATAATTCCATATTGTTTGTGCATTAAAAAATTATGTATCTCCTCTGGGCCTCGCATTAATCTTAGTTTCTTTTGCATTTTAGGAGGTTTCACATTAGGCGGTAGAGTAGGAACCTTGTCAATGAACTTTAATTTTGGTTTATCAGGGAATTCCACATCTGTAAATCACAGCATATATACACGAGGATCTCTATTTTTTATGTGCTAGAAATTATTTAATATAAAAAAATAATTATACTTACTGTCGTAGTTTGGAGGTGGTGGAAAATGTTTTATTCCACATTTTTTGAAATAATGTAATTGTAGGTACTGAAATAAAACAAATATTTTATATGATATGCACACATTAACAGATTGTATATATTTATAGTAATTAATTACCTCGCAAAATAACTAATTTTTGAATATTCATTGTATTTGATGCACTTTTAATATTATATTTAAGTCAATAACATAACACCCAACACAAAAAGTAAGGTTAGTGTTAGTAGGTGTCAGTGTAGGTAGGTCTAAAATCACAACATTAGACCGAAGAAGCGAAGATAATAGGCACAAAATATCTTATTAGTAGGTTTTAGAAAATGCCAGACTAGAAATAAGAGGAATAATTTTAGCACTGTACTGGTCGAAACAGAGACTTGACCAGTGGCGGTGGGCTATAAGGTGCGCTGGTGCGCGCGCACTACCAACAATTTAGCATTAATAATTTTATTTAGTAATTAATGGATGCATTCTTAATTTATCGCCTTGCCGCATCCCTAGCGTTAATACCATCTGAATATTATTTGGCCGCAGCGTTACGAATCCACTAGACGCTAGGGTTTATCTCCAACGCCACTGGTTTCCGATCGCGGCGCGGGAGTCGACACGCGCAATACGAAAAAGCGGCATGACGATCATGCTTCCGTGCAATACGAAAAAGCGAAGGCGTATTGTTACTGCTTGCCCCTCCACAATTATTACGCGTAGTGGGCGAATCCTATAGATATGATGTACGGAGTTTAAGAGCGCACGAGAGTTATCGATCGGTTGGTTTGTGAATTGTTTTCGTACATTGCGATTGCTGTTTTATCGCTCACGTTTTATAAATATAAACTCGGTTACAATCTAGTTTGGAATAATGAATTATATTCAAAACTTATTAAAAACTCCATTCTCTAGCTTGAGTTTGGAGGAAAAAGTGCAAATTAAAACTCTAGGTAGACCCACTCCACAAATTAATTTAAAATTAGCCGTGAAAGGAAAAAGTAAACAATTTGTAAGAACATTTAATAATGACTTATTTAAAAAACATTTGTGGTTAAGTGGATGCGATGTATTGAACTCAGTGTTTTGTTTGGCGGAGAAACACCTTGGACCAAAACTGGAGTAACGGATTTAAATCACATAAACGAGAAAATAAAAAAAACATGCAAATTCTGCTGAATAATGTTTTGAATTTAGCCATGCTAGGCACTGCAAATATTGCGACAATGCTCGATTCTGCTCATCGACGAGCAGTGGCAGCACACAATGAAGCGGTTTCAAAAAACAGGTATGTTTTAAATATTATTATTAACTGTATTCGTTTTTGTGGAAAATTTCTATTTAAAACGAATAAAGACATTTTTGCGCAACACCATGTGCCAGGAAAGACTGTCGGCTTTGGCTATGCTCTCCATTGAAAAAGACTTTATTACAAATATCGAAAATTTTAACAACAATGTAATTGAAAAATTTGCACAATGTAAAAATCGCAGAATTGAGCTCATTTACAAAGAAAATTAGGTAAGTTTTCAAATTAATAGAGTTAATAAGAATAACCTTAATATGAGATAAATATTTATCTCATATTAGGGATATTCTTATTATTCTTATGATTATCGTTATTTTTATGTATGGTGCACCCCCAATCTTAGGAGCACGCACCGCCACTGGACTTGACTGTTACTTATATATATTTAAGGGTTGAGACATAAGAGAATTCTAAAAAATATAATTCATGAACTCCAAATGAGCACCTAATACATTCATGGGTTGCAGACCATTATGTGCCTTTTTTTTTTGTTTTCGCTTTCTGGCTATCACCACGCTGATGAGTTCCATTAGAACGAAACAGCTGTCCGTGGTTGGTTGAAGCCGAAACTTCTGGTTGTGATGAATAGAACTGTATTTTACGGCAGCCTCTGATAAATTCTTAAGGCCGCTTTACAGTTCGCAATTTTTATTACACGCAAAAAAATTGCAGCAATTTTTATTATTGTCTGCACGCGTATTAATATCTGTTTGGACAATTTCTTAACAAATAAACACAAATACGCGTGCGCCCAATAAAAATTGCTCCAATTTTTCTTGCGTGCAATTTATTTATTTATTTATTTAGCTTATGGCATGACACACTCTATATAAAATAGCATATTGTGGCGAAATCACCAGCAGTGTGCGTCGACGGCCGGTCGACCGTGGAGCGGCACAGGTGTTGTTTGGCGACACGGCACCGCGATGCGTAAGCCCCGATGATATTCGAGAACCGTCGAGCGAGCGGGCTCTCGATCGCGCTGGTGCAGCCTCCACCGTTCGAGAAGACCGCTCGCTTGGAATAAATAACCGGGGATTCGGCCAGGGGTCTCCAGTTCCTATTTGAATACCGGCGCGGCTTTCCGTACAACGCTCTAATATAAATTGTATAAAAATAAATTAGTGTAGTTAAATAGTGTTAGCCCGTAGTTGTAATAATTAAATAAACAGTGTTAGTTTAAAAGTCCGAGTTTAATTTTTCACACCTCACGAACCCGAAATAAATAAAAACGTTACAATATAAATATACGATATTAAGATACAAAGTATACACAAAACAAAACAGTGTAAATTGAATATTGACATCAAACACGCAAAAAAGAATGTATATAAACATAAAGATCAAATAAAATAGGATAGGATTGCGTGCAATAAAAATTGCGAACTGTAAAGCGGCCTTTAGATCATAGAAATTAAAAATTTACAAATCTGTGAGATACACGTTTGGCTGTGTACACAGTATGCATTAGTAATTGTGTGGGATATTAAATTTTGTTAGATGAAGGGACAGCTGCTAAAGGGAAACATTGAAAAGATTTTTCAGGAATTATTTTTGAAAAATATATATGAATGAATATTAATATGCGCTTAGAAAAAATGCGTATATGTAATTTGGGTGTATTGATTCATTTAATAACAACGTATAACAATCTGCACTAAGTAACTATCATTTTGACATACTTAAAGCTTTAGAATCACCTCACAGTATTAACAAAATTAAGTCTTAATAATTGATATAATAATTACTTTTGGTTTATTCTATAATATTTACAATAAAAAATATATTAATATATTTAATATTAAAGTTACTTGTGGTAGGAATGTAACAACCAATTAGAGTAATCTCAAAAAAAGAAATATTGTAGAGGCAATAAGTAGAGAACCAATTAATAAAAACGAAAAATGTTTTATAAAAAATAATTATATTTTTGAATAGACTTTAAAAAATCGTAACAAATACACACATACAAATAAAATATTCGACAAAATAAATAAATTATTTTAAAAAGTAATGTTAAAATCAATTGGTATTGGTCTCGATCTTCTGTTTCGCTTGTAATCTCTTTACTTTTGCCTTAAGTCCATTCTCTCTTTCTTTTATTTTCACGCCTTCGGACATCCGCTCGTTCTCTTTCCGTTTGATTTCCTGAATCCTAAAACCAACAGCACGCACATTACTTTTTTGAATCTAAAATTTTTCGCGGCTGTCGTACTTCTCTTTTTCAAGACGTATGAGTTCCTTCTTGAATATATCCTTGAAATCGACGCAAAACTGCAACCACAACTCAAAGAACGAATTGGGAGGGGAAAGCCTCCAGGGTGCCGGATTTCGGTTTGAAGAGGTAAAATTTCATCGTTCCGACGAACTGCTTGTGGCACTCCTCCAGTGACTCGAATTCGGAGGTGAGTTGCTTTTTCGAATGCTCCAGGAAGGCAGTCATCTTGTCCTTGAACGGCTGCAGGTTTTCCGGAGTTGAAGCGTTGATAATTATTTCGCATTTGGCCTCGCATGCTGAAATGATAAGAGGACAAGAAAATCATTAAAGTACATAAACTAATATTTTACCAAAAATTAACAGATGGTCATTTCTTCACAAATTACATGCTACTTTTTTCAGAACCTATTGTCCTATTCGAATATGTTCTTTTTTACTTGTGATGAAAGAAAAAAATGATTTTTTTACAACCGTTCTTAAAGGTCCTAAAGGACGGTCATGAACACAGATTCAAAATTTTTATTTTTTTTGCATTACCCTTTACCAGTTGTAATTCAGAATTATCAATTGTAATCTAGAAAGCACCAAATGCATTTGTAACTGTTATTCAGTTTAATCAAATGTAATTCCGAAAAGGTCAACTAAAATTCAGATTCGTCAAATGTATTTCTGAAAATGTCAAATGAAAATCAACAAGAATCTAGCTCGGCATCTAGTGTAAGCTCAACTCAATTAGTTCAAGTGTTTCCAACTATCGAACAGGAATACAGACGCTTTGTATTATGGGTGTGGAGTTGGCAGTCAAAATACAGCAGCCAATTTGACGGAAATGCCCGAGCGCCATTGGCGTACATTGCTCAAGGGGTCATATTAAAGTAAATACGAATTGGTGATAGCGATGAAAAAAGTGTTGTCGAAGCTCATCGATTTGTAGGCCGTCTAAGGGTTGAAAACCCAACCTTATATTATAAAATAAACTCAATCAAACGTATTTATAGAAAATGTCTCAGTAAATAAATATTGAGAAAATATCGAAGGCAATGAGATGTCAACTTGCAATTGTCACCATGAATAGACACAGGAATGGAGAGGATGGTCCCCGAAACTCATCGATTTGCAAATTCTATAAATGCGTTTGATTGAGTTTATTTTATATAAGGTTGGGTTTTCAACCCTTAGACGGCCTGCAAATCGATGAGCTTCGAAGACCATCCTCTCTATTCCTGTGTCTATTCATGGTGACGATTGCAAGTTGGCATCTCATTTTCTTCAAGTGTGTAAAGTGACCTTTTTTTTGATGAGTGTGAATGTTGACTCGTTTAATTTCATCTGGGACACCCTGTATATTGTAAACTCACATATATGTAATCGAGTTTTGTCATTTTTAACTTTAACATTGTACAAGTTGATTAAATAATGTGTTAATTTGGTTTTTACTTATCAAAGCAATCAGTATTTGCAAAACATCTGTAATAACCGGTAAAATGCAGTGAATCAAAAACGAGAATGTTTAGCGAAGAAGAAGCTACAGTTTAAGTTTAAATACCATATTACTACTTACGGCGCACAGTGGGTTAGAATCGGGAAATCTGGCCAAAAATCGAAAAACCAAGTTCGTTATATTCTGTTTGAATTCATATAGCTTTGTGAAGCAGGGTTTACTGCGTATAATACTGAAACGACAGCTATCTAGGTTTTATACCTGCCGTTCTACTTCAGTCGGAAGTTGGCAACCTTCGAGTGCGTAACGGTACGAGAATCGGTCGCGAAATACTCAACGTTCGCGTGTTGTGAATTTTTGTTACCACAAGGTGTATTTCCGACTTTAAAAAATGGAGGCTACTCTTGAAGGGATGTAAAAGATTATCTATGCATTGCAATTCAAATTTTTGTATTTCTTATTATGGAAAATAAATGTTAACTCTGCGCTTATAATACAAACGCGCATGTTAAGGTAGCGAAAGAAAAGTAGGAAAATACATAGTTTGTCTCTACAGATCACTAACACTAATTCACAATTTAACATGTGGGAAATATTAGCGGAATAAGAAATTTATAAAAATTGGCTGCTTGAAACTGCTTATTTCAGTGAAAAATGCAAAAATAGAAAGGCGTGTCCAATAGAGCGTTCTCGGGGCAATTCTAACTGTACCTGCGTCAAAGCAGGTGTTCATCCCCGATACAATAGTAAGTCCCAACCAAGGGGGGAAATGTATATACTTGGTGGGCACTATTGACCAGTGGAAGGAGAAATACAGGGTGTCTCAATGTTCCGTGAAATACATATTTTTTATTTTATACTAGTTAACCTAATCCAACTTAACTGAGGTTCTCTGCGATCAATTTTTAACACAAAATAATTTTAGTAATCTAATGTAACTTAACTGAATACACGTTGCGTGCAATTGTAGGTTCCAAAAAGTTCTTACTTTTGGCCCTCCATTTCTTCAGGGAGTTAGATTAAAATCTTGTTAATGAAAAATATAAATAATCCTATTCGAATCAAAATATGTAGCTTTTTAAGAAAATTTTACTTTCTTAACAGTTCTCCACCTGTTTTTTTTTCGGTAAGATTTAGATGAAATTATATAAGCAGAAAATATCAATGTTCTAATTTTGATCATAATAAGTACCTTTTATAGCGAAAAAATGGTTACATGCGGTTGCTGCCGGTCCGCCATTTTGTTTTCCTTTCGAGGAAGGTATTAAATTGAAATCTTATTTACAGAAAATATGAATACTCTAATTTGGATTTTTTAAAAGTTGCTTTTATCGCAAAAAGCGGTTACTTTCGGGCCGCCATTTTGTTTGTTTGAAATATAAAGTACAAATTTTAAATCAGCGACCCAAAAAACATTAAATTCGATATCGTTTGACAAATTTTCTACCTTTCTCGATTTTTGGCCAGGATTTTCCGATTCTAACCCACTGTGCGGCGTGGTTGTGGATGAGGTAATACAGATGCATATATGTGACGGTTATACCTCGGTATAAACGTAAAATATAACCAACAGGATGACAACAATTTTAGAAAGAAAAAATGTTATTTAATTATAACATTTATAAAATGTTAGTTAATAAGTTCATTTAAAAAATAATCAAAAAAATCGAAGCATATAGGATCAAAAAAAGGAGCATGAAGTTTGAGAGAATTGGTCTTGGGTTAATTTTGTCAGACTTTATAAAGAAATAATCTAATGTAAAATAATGCATGTAATGTAACGTAACGTAGGTACTTAACGTAAACTTAAATTGTAAAATATATAACATGTCATTTGTTTCATTGCTCTTGATTGAAAAATTAGTACCAATATAAACAAAGGCTATTCTTTTGTTTATAAACAAAAGGTATTGTTTTGACTATATGGATTCATAAGACGAAAGTTGCGAGGACCCGTACACTACCTTCCAACTGTTTTTGCAGTTTCTGCAAGTCCACCCTAAGATCATCAAAGTTCACGTAGGCTGCCCTCCTTATGTCCCCCGGCTCTGGAACAGGCAGCGGGAGGTTAGGTTCGAACGGATTCTGGATCTTTTTCATGTACAGCCTTACGATGTAGTGTAGGAGCGTTATTTTGGAGTCCTTGGATTTGACGTCCTTCAGCTTAGACAGTATCTCCAAGCCGAATCCGTCCGCCTGCCCCCTGGTCATATTTCCGCCGTTCATGTAGTTGCCCAGGGTCAAGATCGTCGCCATCACCTCTTTCAGGTCGGGACTGTTCACCAAATACTGAAAGAGGAAATAAACTATGTTCAGTTCATTTCTTCGGTGGGGAGGAATGGATAATATTACATTCTAAATGGCTAGTGGCAAAGGTAGTTATTACATAGAAAATTTTGTTAATTCAATAATTTCTGATTCAAACAAAATATTTAGCTAAGAAATCGCATTATTCCATCTTGCAAACTGTTGTTCTCGGGTGAAAATAATGTTATTAACCAACAACTATGGTTCCTGGTTAATGGTAATAGAATGGGACACCACCATATTTTTCGGCAAATATCAGTGAGTATTTAAATGCACAATTTCCAGGACGCTGGATAGGCAGAACAGGTACAATCGAATGGCCAGCTCGCTCTCCGGATCTAAATCCCTTAGATTTTTTTCTGTGGGGGTATTTAAAATATAAAATTCTTATCTGGTCGATTGACAATCGACCAGATAACATTGAAGATTTAAAACAGTACATTTCAAATGAAATCCGGGGCAATCTTGAGGACTTTCTGGTAAAAGCAATTGAATAGTTTTGGGACCGGCTTGGGATTGCTTAGCGGAAAACGGAGGTCAATTTTCAATACCTCATTCGCATTCATTTCAACAACATTTGCTAACTGTTGTTTTGTTGTCTCATTTTAAAAAATAAATAATTAAGAAAGCAATTACATTCTTTGACAAAAATTAATTTTGAACGTGTTTTTTTTTTTGCAAAAATTTCTTTATGTAACCGTATTAAATTTTTAGTGTACAGTAAAGAGAAAAAATTGCCGTTTCAGATACTGAGAGAAAACCTACGGGTTGTCATTTAAAAAAAATATAGTTGGTCTCCATAACAACCAAACGCGAAAAGACAAAATTATTTCATGTTTACAGGAACATGGCAAATACACTGATGAAAAACTTTTATTCAGGACATGTTTTCATACACAAGGTTATTAAAAAGTTATAGGCATTATACGTGACTTTTTTGACATGCTGTGTTTAATCTATAGCATTTTAAATCTCTGTTGAAATCTACCAGAGAAATCTACCAGAATCTTTGTTTTTTTTCGAACTAAATATTTTCTAAACTTCATAGAGAAGCACTTCCTATAACTCTTTTAAACCCATCTTTGTAGCATCACTATTAGTATATGTTTATTATTGAAAATTACCTCACATGTTGTTTTAATGTTAGTCAATGTGTGTCCTATAGTGCTTATAGAATCGTCAAACTCCACTTGGAACATCAAGCAAGATATCCTCTCGGCAAAATGCGATATTTCCGAAAGTTCGTAAAGAAACTGCTCAGGCTTATCCAAAGGGATATCAGGCTTTGTTGTTAAATGATTTTTTATTAGCTCCAATTCATCAGGATTCGCCCTCTAAAAATATAATTACATTTATATGTAGCAAAGCGTTTATAGAAATTTGGCAAAAATTATTTTATAACTATGGATCAATTATAAAATAATTATTAATTAATTAATTAATTAGTAAACATGCAATATACAGGGTGAGTCACATTTAATGCCAAAGCCGCGAATATGCGATAGAATTTTTGCAAATAATAGAGTGTTTCATATAACTATTTTCACATGAAGGGGTCGTTTCCAATTTATGGGGTGTTGCAAATTTAAGGGAATGTATTTTAAAACTATTTTCGAATCAACACAGATATTTCAACTAAATTTGTTGCATAATATGCTGGTATGGTTTGACTTAATCTGACATAATATGGATCTCATTCAGTTACCAGTGGTGCAGATATGTGTAATGAGTTGTTGTGTAATGAGTAATTGATAAAAAATCGTTCCACTCCATATAAAAATAAATTTAATTATGTAGTTTCTAATAACAAACAAAAAGTGTCTCTTAGGGTTTTTTCGTGTCTGTGACCGTTTAGGCATAAATTCATATTATTTCACTCTTCATATTCATATTCATATGGTTCGCTTTTTATTCTATTTTTTAAAGTTAGCATTGGAAAAACAAATTGTCAATGTGCTATTACTAACGACATTTATAGAAACATTAGGTTCGGAACATATTTTTAAAATTAATTGCTTTTCTTAAATTTTCAACACCCTGTAAATCGGAAAAGAAGCATTCACGTGAAAAATGTCATATATGAAAAACCATATTTATTTTCTAGTCCTGTTTAAGCTCTATTACATATTATCGGCTTTGACGTTAAACGTGATTCACTCTGTATAAGAAATAAAAAAAGAATCCTTGTTAATGTTTTTCTACTTACCACTTCGTATATTTGCTGGAGGGCTTCCAAACTAACGATGGATGTATCGAAATTATATATGGCGTTTTCAATTTCCTGAATGTCAGCGCGCAAGCTCTGAGCCAAAATGCCGACGTTTTGGGACCGCTTGCTGTCTAATAGCTTTACCGCTTCTACTTTGGCCTTTTCCTCTATCTTTTTCACAGTTGGTTTTCTCGTTACGACTTGCCTTGAAAACAATTCCGTAAACTCTGACAGGCTGTCCAGGGGGAGTTCGTCTATTTCCGTCCAAATGGCCGTCTGGCTAGGAGCATCGGTTGCGTCTGGAGGTGCCAGGATCCTGGTCCAGTACAAAGGCTTCATAGGTACGGCAGGATTTAGCGTTGGCTTCCTCATGGCTAAAATTTGGATGAAAATACGTTTTTTTCATATGTTGAATGAAACATATACTCAGTTTCAGAAGTCTTGCAGCACCCAGTAAAATATGAAAATTTGTATCGAAATTTAATTTTATCAATATAGGTTTTCGTTTCATTTATAATGTTTTCGTTACACGCATCAACGTGGCAAAAAAAATAAGCAGTTGAATGAATAATCTCTGGCGTCAAAAAAGGGAAGCAGTCGCGTATGTGACATTAAACAGAAAAAAAATGTTACACCATGGTTTATAACAACGCCAGGAAATCTGCTGTAATGAGAGTAATGAAATTCTTTTGAGAATAATCTTTCTTCGTGAAAAGCAAACATTATAGAGCCTGCAAATAGCTGACATAGTAGACATTAACTACAGTACGGTTACATGGTTCATCCAACGGTACAATGAAATAGGCTCCGTGGAAACTAGACTTTGAAGTGGACGTCCAAGAACTACAAATGAAAGACAAGCCAGGTATAGAGCCTCGGTGGTTAGAAGGACTGTAACTAGTCGGTAACGGTCACTAGTCTTCGAAGCAGTGGCGGTTGGTGATATTTCAGTCGTCCATATCTTGAGTCCATATCACCAACCGTCACTGCTTCGAAGTCACTATCAGGCTACATATCACACAGCCATTTTGAAGGGCACCATTAGTTTGCGATCACTAGAAGACCCATACGACTGTCCAGATTGTGTTGATTGTCACTTTTGGCATAGGGTCGTGATCACAAAAAACGCCTTGTACTTTTGTGGTCAAATATTTTGTTTTGGATGAAAAGGATAGAACTGGTGAATGACGACCGTCGAAGTTTAGTCTGGAGGGAACAAGAAGCACATGAATTGCTTTTGCGAGAAAAGGTTTTGTTTTTTTTGGTTTCATCTGAAGGAGGAAGTGTTATGTTTTGGGGTGGAATTTTGTATGGAAGAAGAACTGCTTTGATTCATTTTCCTGATATGATAATTGGACAACTGTACGTACTCTTGGTCAGTGGCGGCACGTGGAACGGAGGAAAAGGAACCCACATAAGATTTTAGAGGGTGGTTACTAGACCTAAGTAGGAGGCTGTATAGCAATAAAATTTCAAACTAAACGTTGCGTACGAAATTTCATGTGAAAATATTTTTCACAAAACGTCGGCCTCATCAAATTATCTTGAAATAGGCTTGTTTGCTAACTATTCGTTTTTAATAATTATTAAGTAAATACAAAGTATTCTTATATTTTGTATATATTGAGATCTCTAAAAGTTATGGTAATTTGATTTCGTATTTCATATAAGCATTTTGTATTTGAAATTTTAAAATACCTGTATACGAGTATTTAACCAAAATGAAACTTTTGCAAACACTTATAAACTTTTGCAAAAAATATTCACTTGGTAATTCTAAAAAAATATATATTTCGTAAATATTTTGCCGGCCACTTCCAAGATGGTTTTAAAAAAGGTTTCTTTAAAAACAAATTTCAAAGTGCCATTTGAAGTTTTTTTGCTATTATAGCCTGACGTAGGTCTAGTAACCATCCTCTAAAATATGATGTAGGTCCCATGCTTCCTTACGAAAGTACGGATAAGATAAACCTTACGGAATCTACGAATCTATTTCACCGGTCGGCACTGCTCGTAGATGTCATTATTTGGCCCATTGTTCAACCAATGAGAGCTCTGGTAGGCCCCAATATTGGTTTTATGGATGACAATACTGTTCAAGAGATCCTTAGGGAAGGTGCAATTGAAACAATGGAGAGGCCAGCTCTTTTTCCGAATCTGAATCTTATTAAGCACATCTGTATTCCGCAAGACTACATAAACGACCTTATACGAGGCGTGCAACTACATTGTCTTCTTATAAAGCAGAGGTGTAAATACAAGTTACTAAACTTAAATTGTTAAATAATGTTGATTTTTATTATGAAGGTTTTTATTAACCTCAATATTTGTATTAATTAGGTTATGTCAGAACACTTCGGATTACGTAAAAAATAGTATATTAATAACAATCGTAATTTAATAACAAAACTCGTTGCTTGTCAAATGAATATAGGGTTATAGTGCAAGACTTTTGAAACAATCTACTATACAAACGTGTCTCCAAAGCTTCTACAAAATGCATGATTATCTCTATTAATAAATTGAGCTGTTCAATAAAATAAAATCATTAAGTAATGGTTTTTTAGAGGTTGTAGAGCAGAGCGGGGTAGAAGTACACACTTATACAGAGTGTTTACGAAGTTACGAACGAAGTAGCATAAATGATACCAGTAGATAATACAGGTCAAAATATGTCGATTGAACTAAATATACCTACCCTAGTGCTGTATTGCACTCGTCTTGAGAAGAATCTTAAAGTCTAAACACATTTAATGTAGTAAATAGAGAATGTAAAATTATATTGACAATTAGTATCTGTAGGTGAAAATCAATACAGCTTATCGCCTAAAATGAGGGGAGGATGATTGAGATATAATAATTGTGCATTTATTTCGAAAACAAGTCCGAAATAAAAAAATGGAGGTCATAAGAAAAATCCGTTTTAATAGGTCTATCCAAATTTCGTAAAATATAATTTGAAGCGTAGGTACACGACATTGGGTGCTTTCCATTTACACGACTCCCAGCGACTCCTGTGTCCATTCGTGTCAACTAGTGCTGACTCTCATCAAATGGGTAAATGGAACGTTCACTAGGCTAGTAGTTTCGTGCAAAAGTTATTGAAAGTAGTTACTGCAAATAATTACATTTGTCACCTACCTTCAATCAGATTTCGCATTAACTCTCCACTATATATTCTGCTTTGCACACGTTCGTTTAGATTTTCACTTCTTTTACACTCACACTCAGCGTGAACTCATCTATCTAGCGGAGTCTGTTTGAGGTGACTTGTGTCGACTCACGGCGACACAAATCAAATGGAAAGCACTTTCGGAGACACGACTCGACTCGTGTCGACTTGTGTCGGTAAATGGAAAGCACCCATTAAAGTTTCAGGAAAAATTGTCATTCTCATTGCCGACTCTGGAGTCTCTTATGTCCATAGGGGATAGGGGACGTGCCTTTTTCCACCTACATTAGAAATGCTCATTGCTATCAAATATTATCCATACCTAATATGATTGAATTATTAATGAAAATATAGATAAGTTGCTTTGAAAATATTTAGGATTCTGTGTCAATGTATGGATTTAGTTTACGTTTAGTTCAACTGCCTTATTTCGACTTTATTATGTATAGTACTTCTTTCGAAAACACCCTGTATAATACATTTTGTCATTATAAAACATTACCTGTTAACATACATTAATAGATTTTCACAAAAAATAAGGATTTTCTGCAATCCATTTATAAAGGGGTCTTTTTATTTAAGGGGGTTTATATCACAAGACATGATCGGCTGTAGGTGAGAAATCGGAAATCTAGAGTCACCTACAGACGGTGGTGCATTTAGTTGTAACATAGACGGGGTGATGGTTGTGTAAAGCCGACATCGGCCACTTATGAAAAAGGACAAACAGAAGTGAGACGACAGATAAGAAGCAACCGCATACGCATCGAAAGTAGTGGGAAAATAAGACCGGCCCACCACCAGTAAATGTGCAATAGCGGGGGGCGGCACCTAAGCGCGCATTGGCGGAACTCTGCCTGAACTCTCGTGGCGCGCTTAACTTAAGCGCGCTGCGTAGCACAGTTTGTGCGTTTGAACGACGCGCGGACTGTTCCGCCAATGCGCGCTTAGGTGCCTCCCCGCTATTGCACATTTACTGGTGGTGGGCCGGTCTTATTTTCGAACTACCTTCGATGCGTATGCGGTTGCTTCTTATCTGTCGTCTCACTTCTGTTTGTCCTTTTTCATAAGTGGCCGATGTCGGCTTTACACAACCTGTATATTCAAAGATTAATGTGCGTGGCAATATTACTACAACGTAGAAAATAAGGAATGGTAATTTTTCCGATATTTTATTTACCCACTTATAAGTCGAAGTTTATTGAAATGAAAGTATCATATAAGTACTATTTGATGATCTTGTAGGTATCTAACACCAGATTGGGAGTATGGTCAGTGACGCTATTGACCATGCTCCGCATTTCATGCATTTCAGCTCCGACTACACTGTAGTTCTTATGCGTTACCTCCGATTAATGCATTAGTTGCATTTGTTCTCATCACGGACAATCAAGTCGGTTGCAATAATGGAACAGGTTCCAATTTTTTAGTCGGACCGTCATTTTAGTCGGTCGTCTACGGTGGTGGGCCTAATCTTCGTCAATATATTAATTATTGGAAGTTTAAGCAGTGCGTACATTTTTTACTCTACCCCAGTTTTTGCTCTACTTTTCAAAAATTTACTTATTTGCATATTGCAATACAACTCGCATTATTAATAGATATAATGGCTTTACAGAAAAAAAATCCACGCCAACCATGAACCATGTAACCAATTCTAAGCCAACCAAAAAAATGGTGAACGAAACAAAAATAACTCATTCTTACCTAAAAACGCTGGAACTGGTGGGGCCACTACACAAACATAAAGGAAAGGTGCATTCTCAGTACTACAACTTAACAGAATACAAAATGGGTGAACGTAAAATGGGAACAGTTTCAGTATCACACGTACATAATGTCAAGTGAAGTTATATAGTACCACAAAAGCTACAGGCATACGAGTACATTATGAACACAAAAGCAGTTCTTATAAAACGATTTTGATTTGATTTCAGATTTTTTTTGGATTTGTTGAAGGAGAAAATAGTTTTTTGTATGTGTATATTATGTGTCAACAATCACAAACATTAGGATGCATGTGAAATATGGATTCGATGTAGTCTTCAACGCTGATTTAGAAGAAGCTGGAGTCAACTTTTTGATAACTCGATAAAGTATTTTTTCGAGATATTTGACTTTTCTGTCTATTAATTCCGTAGACATGGTAATTTTGGTTGCTTTAAACTTGCATTGAGATCGATGTCTTAATATTGATAAATTTAGATAAAAGAGAAATTATTAACTGAAAGTTGAATATTTTCTACTTATTAAAATGATATTGACGTTGTCTCCGAAAAATTAAGCACTTGTCTTGTTCCTTTTATGTTAAAAAATGTACCCAATTTATTACGCTACTATAAACTTAACCTACATATATTTTAATTCATAAAATGTATTTAATGATAAGTAAAGCTGGCCGGGACGCGCCACAGAGGCGTGCACATCATAAATGCAATACACGAAATTAACTAGTAGCCTTTCACACGTTTGCCATATTTTATTATGAAATTATATCACACTATCCAACGTGCGACATACAAGTATACGAGGTGTGGCTATCAAATAATCGAACTGATACCTGTCATCACGCGCTGCTAGCGTGTTGCGACAAGTTTGAATAGAACCGTGTCTGGTGATACTTTCCTCACCTGCACCCTGAGAGTTGAAGGTTTAAAGAGGGAGGTGAAACGACCTAAGACGATCCGCGCCTCAGACGGCCCTCAACGTCAAAAACGGACGAAAACATTGAAAAAATTGGAAAATTAATTCGTAGTGATCGTCGTCTAAGCATCCGAGGGCTTGCTGAAATAATACGAATCGACAAAGAATGTGTTCGGCAGATTTTGCATGAATCGTTCAACATGGTGCTAAAACTCTCACTCCCGAGCAAAAGGAATCAAGAATGAACATTTTCGCTGACATTCTAAACAGCATTGACACTGATCCAGGCTTGTTAGACACGGCGATTACTTGTGATGAATCGTGGTTTTTTACTTACAACCTCGAAACAAAGCGTCAATCCATACATTGGAAGAGCCCGAACTCGCGAAGGCAAAAAAAACAGGACGAGCAAATCCAAATTCAAAGCGATGATGATCGTCTTTTTTGACATTCGAGGCATTGCTTACTTTCGCTGGGTCCCTGAGGGTTAGGCGGTCAATCAACATTATTACATCGAGGTTCTGACTGCCCTTCGTGAGCGTGTGAGAAGACGAATATTCGATTTGTGGAAGACCAAATCATGGAACACTTACTAATATCATGCACCGACCCATTCTGCTTTGTCCGTGAAAGCGTTTTTTTTTTAAATACGGCATTACTGTGTCCACTGTATCCACCATACTCGCCCGACCTTGCCCCCTGTGACTTTTTTATTTACCAAGGTCAAATTGGCGCTGAAGGGGACAAGATTCGAAAGCGTGGAAGCGGTTATAGCAAAAGCGACGGAGCTTCTGAACCAGGTGACAGAAGACGACTTCCAGCCCTGCTTTCAACAATGGAGAAGTCGTATGGAGCGGTGTAGAGATAGCCAAGAGGAATACATTAAAGGCGAAAAAGTTGCTACTGTATTGGTAACGAATAGAAAGTGTTATGATAGCAGTTCGATTATTCAATAGCCACACTTCATATTGGAGGTTATACAACAGCACAAACTGACTCGGGAGTACTGCAATCAAATCAAATTGAGGCTATGTGTCGAATATTCTTTAATGATAAGATTGATAAGTAAATTAACCGAAAAAATAAATGGTTTATAAAAAGTATTTGCTGATAAAAATTAATCCACAAATGTTTTTCTAAAAGATTTCGCTTCGTTAAGTCTTGATGTATCGCAGGTTATTAATCAAAAATTATAAAAAATATTGCGAGATCATAATTAACTGACTAATATTTGTTGAAGAAGAAATCTTTCAAGAAACTTGATTTGATTTGCAGTTAAAATATCATTTTAAAAGAAACTTAATTTTCCTAAAACTTTACGATCTTACTCTATAAATGAGCATTTACTAAAGTGCAATTTTGATTCTTTATATTCCGGTTTTGAGTCAACAAATGTAGTAAATGGTGCCAAATGAATCAAAATCATAAACTAAGCAATTCATGTCAAATGAGTATCATTTCATGTTGCAATAATCTGAGAAAACTCAAATACGATTTAGCGTTTAATTAACTTTAGTGCCTACTAAATTAGGTTCTATGTGCAATAAAACGTACCAGGAGATTCACATCTCAATTATTATTATAGTTGTGGACGTAAGACTTCGCTCTCTCTGAACCATGATGTTAAATGTGGGTATAAAAGCTACTAATAACGTAAAAGCTATTCCAAATTTAATAGAGTCTGAAATATATTGGACGCCTTTGATATTTGAGATGTACAGGCTGAGTTCGTGAGAATTCCCACCCCCTAATTCATCGTTATTATTAGAGTTACGAAAATATTTTTTTACAGGGGTAACTAGTTCTTTTCTGAAATTTCAGGATATGCTGTCAGAAAAACAATTGAAACATAGATATAGCAGCTGTTTATTTAATTTTTTTTAATGGAACATCCTGTATTTTAATATGTATTGCGTATAGTACGCTGTGAATAGTTACACTTGTTGTTACTTGTCAAAAATAAACACAGAAATTGTTATCTTGGTGAAACACACGGTTTAAGGGCTATTTATTATTGTTTAACATATTTTTTTTATATAAATGATCATTACTACCTAATGAATAATAAATGACAATTTTGCGAAACATTCGCACATCAGAATAGACAACAAACTAAAATGGCTGGTTGAAAGATACAAAAAGTGACAATTTATTTAAATGTTTGTTTCACAGTTACCTTAAAAATCATTTGTGGCATTTCACCTTAAATAATATGTTTTTACAGGGTGTTTCTAAATGAAGTAGCATAAATGATATCGGTGATTATGTAGGTTAAAGTAAGTCGATTGAACTGAATATATCTTAATTTCAATTTGGAAATAAATGACAAAAGGGCCTTTTTCTCACAAATCCTATTTGTGAGAAAAAGACCCCTTTTGTCATTTATTTCCAAATTGAAAAAATGAACTCACATTTTGCCATACTACAAAGAATATATCTTAGTGTCATGTTGCACCCCTGGTAAGATAAAGAGCATTAAAGGTTTCCAAGTATCATTGACAATACCCATCATCCAAGTATCATCATCCAACATTGATTTCCAATTCAAAATCCCGTT
>JAPWTK010001407.1:0-49204 GCA_029963805.1 Aromia moschata
TTTATTGAATAGCATACTTGATTCCGAATCTTTTTTTTACCTCTTTACCGCAAAATGTTGACTAGAGAAAAAAATAAGTTTCAAAATGATAGCGTTTCGACCTATATTCGAACACCAAGAAAAATATTTTTATGTTTCAGAAAGGTTTGGCGATATTAACCTTTAGAGGGCCGGAAAACCAATATTTTGGCGCACCAGAAGATTTTCTTCAATTTTTTTTTATAGATAAAAATATTCATTTTTCCAATATTATTACTTTTTTAATACAATTAAAGGTAAATTTTCCTCTCCCCACCCATTTTTACCTACCTTGTATCGCTTAAATTTGTAATTTATACCTTATAAAAGCGGTACATTGTTTTGTTTGCATGAGGCTATAATTAGAAACAAATACATTTTATTGAAGGTTTTTGATATTACTATTTAATATAATTCAATGTAAATTCCCCTCACCCCCTTTTTACCCCACTCATACCCCTTAGTATGCTCTTCTATTACATTTTTTTGAAAAAAATACATTGCTTTATGCATGTGGCTCTAACTATAAATTAATTTATTTTCATGGAGGTGATTTCAATGAAAGATTTAGATAGCGGCTCAGAAATATTCATGAATCATTTTTTCGTATTAGATACTGTAAATTTTTTAATACCTACTTCAAATGTAAAGAGATGAACATCTAAACGTATATTTAGTATATTTGATTTCAACATTTCGAAACTTTGGACGGATTTGAGAAATTTTATACTGTAAATACAGCATTTTTCTTTATTTTCTGTCTTTGTCGTTATGTATTATTTTCACAAACAATTTTTCGATTGAGCGTAGTAAGAGAAATTTTGAAATTAGATTCTCAAGAGGTTTCAACATATATATTATTCAATCTGAAAACAACGATAAAAAGTTAGCACGTCAATGTAATTTATGCCTTATGCTCAATAAGAGAAGCCGATCTATATACGAGTGTAAAGTATGTAGTTAAATTCTATGTATTGAACCCTGCTTTGAAATTCATCACACCACAAAATCATTACCGTAACTTATAAAATTTCTACAAATCATAATAATAATAACATAGTATAAAACAGTCGCTTCCCGCTGTCTGTCCCTATGTATGCTTAGATCTTTAAAACTACCCAACGGATTTTGATGCGGTTTTTTTTAATAGATAGAGTGATTCAAGAGGAAGGTTTATATGTATAATACATGCATAATATAGTAGAGAAACAATGATAATTTTAGAGGTTTCTAATGTGATGTCGTAAACCGTGCGAAGCTAGGGCGGGTCGCTAGTAATACATAAAAAACTAAAAAAAAACAACAAAAAACAAACAATAAGAAACAAAAAAAGAAACGTAACTCTGACACAGTCAGTCCCAAGCCCGTGTTCAAAAGAGGAGGGTGTTTCAAAATTATTCATGCGCATGCAACTCAAAACAGCACTTTTTGAGTTGGCGGGCGTGCTAACTCAAAAACTAATTATCCGATTGAGCTGAAACTTACAGGATTTCTTTTTTTTGTAATATCAGCCTCTAGATGAATTGAAAATTTTTGTAATTTTTTATTGCTAAACGTAAATTTTTTTATAAAATGGCGGCAAAAATATCGATTTTTTCAAAAAATTTGTGCCAAATGTCGAATTTTTTTTATTCACTTTTCTTTAATTCATCGACTAACTTTAGGTATACTTAACGCAATTTTTTTTGCCCGACTGTTTCAGATAAAAATTACGGCGTACATCGGCGCCCGCCAACGAAATCCGATGACTTTTTATGCGCCCTTGTACAGCCGCCATTTTGTTTAAAATAAAAAAAAAAATGGTACATTAATAATCCTACAATGTTTCAACTTATTTCAATAAAAACTTCCCTCATAAAAAAAATCTTCAAAAATGCGTTTTTTTTTTCGTTCTAATTGTATTTCCCCCCTTAAAGAAAAACAAAAAATTTTTCCGGAATTTTGAAAACCTCTGCCGACTAAACCGAGCAGTTTTGGCTATATGTAAGTTGGCCTAAATCGTTTTCTTTTACGTCGAGGAATCTGGTATGACGTTGTACACTCAATTCCCGGACACCCTGTATATTAACTTTTTTAATTGGACATACGGCCGCAGTATAAGATTATGAATCGATCTTGTTATTGGTGCTTGATATAGGTACAGTAGAAAAATAGTTATTTTTTTGTAGTTTTTATCTTAAGTATTTGTCAGGTTGAACATTTTTAAAATTAACTTTTGTGTTGTGAAAAAAAAATTTGGGGTTTGTTGAATTTTCACTTGACAGTTTATTGATATTACGTAATATTCTTATAATGCTTCTATAAAAAATGAGTACATATAAGTTGAGGAATTATTTTGTTGTAGATTTTCCGTTGCATTGCAATACTTTATTTCGCATTTTTTTGTATTTACGGATTTAAAATTAGTAAATATGCGCAGAAATGTAGCAGAACAAACGCCTGAAATGACATATTTATAATTTTGATGACATGAACTTGAAACTGATATTGAAAAAGAGAACTGATATTAAAAATGAGAAATACAATTTAAGAAAAAAGTATTAAACATATGTCACAATTATTTTTGTAATTAACTTTAAATTCACATCGGACATTTCACATCAGCGTACACTGTATGCCTATGTATTCGTATACAAATCCTACCAAAATGGCGGTACTAAAATGGCGAACGAAAATACCTCTGATTCCAGTGCTCTACTTTGACTTAATGATTGTCATCGTATGCACTAACCACGGCAAGGCTTAAAATTACCTGTGGGTCAAAAGCGTTTTAAATCAATGCATCAGTATCACATATTTAATTTCGCCGATGCCATGATCATGGAAAACACAGGCCTGCGAACCATTACGGCCCGCACCTATTAAAATGGCAACTAATAATTATTTACCTACGGGGCGATCTATTTGATTAGACCATGCGTCCGCATTACGGAGTAATATAAATGTAAAAACGTAACCTTCCACTGCAGATTATCCATCATTAAATGTTTACTAGTGAGTTAATTCGCGGCTGTAACCCCATCATTTTTGAATTACGTTGGAGACCGGTAGCAGAACGCCTTCGTGTATAATTATTCGGAATACGAATCCATTCCATTTTTTTGTTAGATAAGGGATTTTTAAAAATTTGTGGGCATTTCTTACAAAAAAAAAATAAGGTAATATAGTCCTAAGGTATTAATATCCTTTTGTCCTCTTCCTGTCCTGTCTGTCTTACTTTTGTCCTCCCTTTATCTTCCCTTTGTCCGCCTTTTGTCTTTCTTTTGACCTACAATTGTCCTTGTTCTCATTAATCTGTTTTTATGTTCCTTAACATTCATATCCTCTTGAACCACTTTTGTCCTCCTTGCCCCTTAAGGGAGACTTGCAGTTTGATAATTTGAAAAAAATCGATTTTTTTTATTTTAGTGATAAAGCAGCATATGACCCCATATGCATATGAGCCTATATTGGCGCCGCAGGCGAAATATTTGAAAATTTTCAAGGTCACGCGTTTTCCTGGCGTTTCAGAATTTCAATGAAAAGTACATTTATACAAAAATACCGACTATCACAAGAATACTTTTTGGAATTTCTAAGGGTGCCAAGGGGGGGGCATGGCCCCCTGGATCCGCCAGTGTGGTTTTTTAAGTAAAAAATTCGAATATGAAGTGTATAAAGTCCTTTTTTTGACTCGCGTGGTTGAAATTCATACTTGTCAAAAAAGGGCCATTTTAAATATTTGTTACATAAATAACTATTATGATAACTATTCAAACCCTTTGTTACTACTGAACACACATTTCTATTACTACATACTCGTATGTAGCAATATAATCTGTTACTGGCTATAACAAAGAAAATCTGTTACTATAACAAAGAACCTACTCGAAGTATCCCTCTTCAATTTAAATCAGAGGGAGATACTCCGAGTAATTTTCTCATAAACAAAAATTGCTGATTGAATTTTTTTTTTTGACTAACTTTAGTAGTGGAGATCGGCAGATTGGTTTTTAGGATACCATCTGACAATAACACTGAAATTGCCCAAATGATGATTGAAATTTTAAGCATAGAAACGTTAAGCATTAAATGTTACGTTTTAGTGAACTACCTGTAAACATTTCCACTAATTATGCCCTTCTTGAAATGTATTACGTCATTAAAATACAGAATTTTAGCATCAAAATTCATGTTCCACGTTATGCAACTTCAATGTCAGTATCCGAAATAGTACCTACTCTATAAAATCCAACCTGCCGCAAAGTATGTACCTCTCAATTTTTTAGCCCGCACATGCCCCACCTTATTTTAACGTAAATTAAAATGTCTTTCACGGTAGGTTAACGTACTCTGCTTTTTCTGTTGTGGATTTCTCTGTTCACTCTCAGGCAAATAAATGTCGTCATTTAGATTAATACAAAATTAACATATCGATTTATTCAAATTCGTATCATAGCTAGAACGTCCATGTGTATGTATCATTATCATCTTACATGTGTCAACCGTAGGTGTGACATGGTCATTCATCCGAAAAAAACACACATTAATTTAATTTCAATTAAATATGCGTAGTACGTTTTAAAACAATGGAATCCGACAGGTGACTCATTTTTACCGGTATTCTAAGAAATTCTTCTACAAATAAAATCGTATGTGGGAGGGTGCCCTTGGTTTCGTACTTATTCAAAAAGAAACAATTTTGAAACAAATTAACTGTTCGCCTATTTATACTTCTGCCTTTGAAGTCAAAATAAAAATGGGAAAACATAAATAGATCTGTTTCTAGGGTATATACTTCACTTGATATCTGTCATGCCAAAATATTGAATGATTGAAAACTGACCTCCTACCCTTTCTATCTCCGTTAATATTTGATAAAAAAATTTGCGGAAAATTGAAGCTATTTTATTTTTAATGTGTTTTTTAGAATTTGAATTATTTGTACAGAGTATTAGAAAATCGCATTTTGACCTGATTTTTTAAAATGTAACACCCTGTAATTATGTTTTTCCAAAACTTGAATATCCCATTCTTTCTAAATTCAGCGATATAAAACTTTACGAGATTATCCTTGACAGTTTTTGAAATACATACTCAAACATTAATCATTATCATAATCCCGAATACGCCGATACACTTTTCCAAAATGATTTAATATTGGCAAAACTATAGAATGTTAGTATTGGGTCTTTTAGTATGTTTTAATTGTCCACATCTTATTAGCGTCCACATCCGGTCCACATTATGCCGCTGAATGGCGTTGGCAAGGCCAGCAGCAAGTCCGCCGGCAAAGCCCAAACGAAGTAAGAGTATGTGTGTATGAAACAATTTAATGGCCTGATAGGAGCCTAGGAGAACTAGACAGTCAATCAGGTTTGTTTCTGCAGCACTTTCTGATGGTTTGCAAACTATCAGAAGCAGTCGCCCAGTAAAATATTACTTCTTAAACTTGATATGGCTTGTCGATACTTGACTGCACGACTTCTTCTGATGGTTGGCAAACCATCAGAAAGTGCTGCACAAACAAACCTTTAGTATAGGTGAAACAAGATAAGCTCGTTCCTCCTGGTGGTCGCCCAACAAACTAACGACTGGGACATCGTTTATTCATTGTGTTTTGAAAGTTTTCCGTTTATATTTGTGCTGTATTCATTAAACATTATAATATTAGCGTTATTTTGTGAGTATTATAATTAGAATCAATCAATGTTGTGTATCTCGCTGTTTGTCCTGGATTAAAGAGGGATCCCCAATTAACTTTTCATATATTTCTTGAAGAAGGAAAGCAAAGTTGCCTTATAAATAAATTTGGTCAAAGGCACGTATAGAAAGCGCAAGAAAGGTATAAAACTGAGGATAAGAAGTACAAGTAAATATATAGAGTCTGTTCTCTTCATTTTGCTGAGGAGGATTACTTTTATCGATGTAAGTTTTAGTATTTTTAAGGTTAATGTACAAATATGTATCATTATTTTTCGGTTTCAGCTAAGGATTTTAAGAAGCGAAAGATACTGAAAAACACTGCAGTACCTTCAAATTCATGAAGTCATGAAAGACCTGCATTCAGAACCATGTTCACCCTCATAAACAAACTTTGAATTTACAGTGTCATCTAAATATTCCATATATTTCAAGATACTCAATCGAATGTCCTGCCGTTCTACTTAAAACTGTTTTAATTAAAATTAAACAATTTTGTAAAAAAACCGTGTATACCTAAGTATTTATTAAAACTTTTAAAAATAAACCGATCCAACCTAAAAATGTATCTTCCATGAGATATCTTCTATCAGTCTAAAATTCAAAAGAAAATCACTTAAATTATGCCAAGCAACTTGTAAACAGGAAACCCTGGATCCCAATAGGTTTTTAAGGAGTAAATGAACAAATACTATGCATAAATAATAAATTAAAGCGGCAACTTGAATATAAAATACATTAGAAACAATGTAAAAACAAACGGGCCAATGTCCCAGTCGCCAGTGCGGAAAAAAAGCGAACTAACGATTGGGACATTAGCCGTTTGTTTTTACATTGCTGTTAATGTGTTTTATATTCAAGTTGCCGCTTTAATTTATTATTTATGTGTAGTATTTGATTATATACTACCTAAAACACTTATTGTGATCAAGGTTTACTGTTTACAAGTTGCTGGATAATTGTAGTGATTTTCTTTTGAATTTTAGACTGATAGAAGATACCTATGGAAGATACATTTTTAGGTTGGATCGGTTTATTTTGAAAAGTTTTAATAAATACTTCAAGGTATACACGTGTTTTTTTACAAAATCGTTTAATATTTTAATTGACAACAGTTTTAAGTAGAATGGCAGACATTAGATTGAGTAACTTGAAATATATGGAATATTTAGATGGCACTGTAAATTCAAAGTGTGTTTATGAGGGTGAACATGTTCTGAATGCAGGCATTTATTATATAAAATATATAATAAATGATGCAGGTCATTCATAACTTCATGAATTTGAAGGTTCTGCAGTGTTTTTCAGTATCTTTTGCTTTTTAAACTCCTTAGCTGAACCGAAAAAATAATAATGATAAACATATGTACAATAACCTTAAAAATACTAAACCTTACATCGATAAAAGGAATCCTCCTCAGCAAAATGAAGAGAACAGACTCTCATAAATTTACTGACGGGCTTTCCAGTTTTAATATCCAAGCCTTGTACTTGTCTGTACGTTTCTTTTGACCAAATTTATTTATAAGGCAAACTTGATGCTTTTCTTGTTCAAGAAATATATGAAAAGTTAATTGGGGATTCTTCTTAATCCAGGACAAACAGCGAGGTACACAACAATAGTGATTGATTATAATTATAATACTCACAAAATAACGCTAATATAATAATTTTTAATGAATACAACACAAATATAAACGGAAAACTTTCAAAACACAATGGCACTCAAATGGAAGTTTGAATAAACGATGTCCCAGTCGTTAGTTTGTTGAGCGACCACCAGGGAGCGTAACGCTTATCTTGTTTTACCTATATAAATAACTGAATATTTGGATAGAAGCAAGCCGATACTAACAATTTAGATACCTACCTTCGATCTTGGAAATCCTACATTGGAAAAATGAAATAAGAAGTGTCCACAGTATGACAGTAAATGCCATGGGCACGAATTTAGCCGTTGGCCTGTGCCTATGTAGTAGGGCTAGAACCAAATGGTACATGCCAGGTTCGAACTTGAGCATGCATGCTGCAGTGAATAAATAGTGACTTACTAAGTAATATTGTTTTCTCTTACTTTTCCCGCATCTGTTGCCACACTCTTACACCTCGTCGTCCTCATATAGGAATTCATTTCTTGGGATTCCATTTCTTTTATTTTCTCGGTGTTTTAGCGACTTTACGTGCTTTTCACATTGTCCTTTTCTGTAAACATGTAAGTAACACTTGCATATTTCACAGTACACAGTGGTAGCTTTAACACTTCAAATCTGGAAAACCCTGCACGATTTTTTTAAATTGATAAGCAAATGGGGCTGGCGTTTTAACCATCGTTATAATATCAATTAAGTATAACAATCAGTAATGCACAATTACAGGCGCGCGACCTTCAAAGGACTAAATAAATACGGAACCTGTTTCGCGCCACAGTCGCCCCGGCCCCCGCCCCGCTGGCCGAGCCACGGCCACCTGGAATACGGGATACCGATACGCGGCCGCCTGGAAGACGGTCGGTATCCGAGAATTTTGTTCTAGCCCTACTATGTAGTATGCATATGTGTGTGCGTATGTATGTAGAGTAAGTGCCAACAATCAGATGGCGATGTTTTCTTTCGTTTCAACTAATTTGTGAAACTCTCGTACTCACACTTCTAACACTGTTGAATGTCATGAAATCAATCCCATCCTGTTGACCACACAAAGTAGACCTGACGTTCGCTTCCATTGAATCAATCAAAAAGGCATTGCTTGATATCGTTGAAATGTTGAGCCCATTGTTCTATTTATTTTCGATTGCCTGAATTCGATCATATGTATTGATCAATGAAATCGATTAATGAGAACCCGACTTTAAGTAAATGTCTTCATTGAAAATACCCGACCCAACTGTTAATGCTGTTGTTATTACTGGTATTACTATTATTACTGCTATTGTTATTATTACTGTTATTACTGTTACCACTGTTATCTCTGTTATCGCTCTTATAACTGTTATAGCTGTTGTTGTTATTACTGTTATTACCGTTATTACCGCTATTATTCTATATTGTTATCTCCCAATATAACAATTAACGCCAAAATCAAACTTTTCTTTAACTGCAACTCACTATCTAACTGTAATAGTTACACTTGTACTGGCAAATGAATAAATGTGTTGAGTTTAATGTAAGTTGGACAGATTCTCTTTTTTTTCTGTCCGGAGTGTCCGGTAACTTCCTTTCCTCCCTTCTTGAAAATGAACTAGAGAAAATCTAAAAAACGCGTTTGATGAGAAGTAACAACAATACTAAAATTCCAAAAAGAAGTTTTATACTTACATAGGGCCGTAGGCAGGGCGAGGGGCTAGGGCAGTAAAAAAAAGATGAGCCCTGGTAAAAATTATACTCATTTACTGACAATTTATTTGACCAGCTAAAGTCTATATTTTGTGTGGGGTGTGTTTGCTTTCCCTTTTTCACTGTTTTTTTTTTGTCAAGTTTGTATTTTTGTTTTTTTTTTTGTATTTAATAATCGTAAGCAAAGAATATTTCAACGTTATTAATTGTTTCCTTTCCTACTTACAACTTTAAATACAATTATTTTATTATTTTTTTTATATAATTGATATTATTTTTATTGTGAATGTTTATCTATGTATATGTGGTAAAGGAACCAAAGGTCTCAAAAGGTTATTTTTTGTTTGTGAAACATATAGGTATGTATTACAAATTATAATACAATTTCTTGCACATAACTTTTTTTGGCCCTGGTAAAAAAAATTGAGCTCTGGTTAGAATTTAGTTCTGGTTTCTTGTCTTATCTTATTCATTATTTACTTTCATTTGTAAGTTTTCTGTATTTTTATTTAATCGTTGTTTTATAGTCTTTGTATACATTATAATATTGCTCACTTATTTTTATCGCACAGTTTTCTCTTAAAGCGGTCCCCATGTACATGCACCCAGTATTTTCTGTAGTAAAACAACAACATTATTTATCAGATGATATTACACGTGCTCGTGGGCAGTTCTACCATATGTGAGCACTAACCAAATAATATAATAGAGAAGCCATCACTGGAAATGAAATTTGTGCCATTAGGCCAGTCAATAGAGCTTTTTGACGATTGATACCTGAAATCCGACTACGGGATACTTTTTAAGTTCAGTCTTTAGATGAAAACGTATATAATTTGGACTAGAAAATAGAAGCACTTTTTTTTTTAATAACAAATTAGTTTAAAAAAAATGTTTTTTTCAGTTTTTTGCTTCTAGAAGGAAAGCTATTGAAGCAATCACATCGCATCCAACAGGAAAGTTGTAGGGTATTCAAAAACCTTTAAAATGAAAAAAAATCAAGTCAATTGGTGCATTTTTCGCTGATAAAACTCGGAAAAACCGCGAAGAAATACCTTTTCTTAATAAATTCGTAATTCGAGTATTTTTGTATTAGTAGAGTCAATCTTGTGTACCTTAAATAACATTTTCTCGACGGATTCAGAAACTACAGAGTGTAAACTACAATTCGTCCATTTACTTTGTTTCATTTAAATGCCATTAAATTGGTGTAAACGCCCCTGAACCCCGCGCGAAATTTGCTAGCCGCTGCCGCTGCTTCCCCTCGCTCTCCCGTCAACCCTACCGCGCTCGGCTCTCAACGCGCCGCCGAAGATTTCGCACGGTGTTCAGAGGCGTTTTACACCAATTTAATGGCATTTAAATGAAAAAAAGTAAATGGACGAATTGTAGTTTACACTGTAGTTTCTGGATCCGTTGAGAAAATGTTATTTCAGGTACCGCTCGACGTGTTATGGAATATTCAAAATACGATGTAAAAAACTTTGTTCAACTATTGTGCAAAAACTATTCATCCGACATAATCCAATTTTTGCGCACTCATTCGTCGTGATATTACGTACATTTTCCCACAAGATTGACTCTTCTAATGCAAAAATACTCGAATTAAGAATTTATTAAGAAAAGGTAATTTTTCGCGGTTTTTCCGAGTTTTCTCAGCGAAAAAATGCACCGATTGACTTGTTTTTTTTTTTGGTTTTTTGAATTCTCTACAACTTTCCTGTTGGATGCGATGTGATTGATTCAATAGCTTTTCTTCTATAAGCAAAAAACTGAAAAAAAATCCATTTTTTTCACTAATTTGTTATAATTTGTTATAAAAAAAAAAGTGCAACTATTTTCTAGTCTAAATCATATACGTTTTCATCTAAGGACTGAACTTAAAAGTATCCCGTAGTCGGATTTCAGGTATCAATCGTGTCATAAACTGACCCTTTTTTTGAACTCAAGCTTGACTGGCGTACATAGATCAGCAAACTCACAATCAGTAAAAATCTATAGTGGATTGCGCACTGGTAATTAGGTTAATAACTTCCGGGTTGATTCACTTAAAGAAACTACGTGATGGCATTTTTCTTTTCAAAGTTTATCTCGATTAAAATATCGCAATTCGTGCGAACCATCAATTCCTAGGGGTGGTTTTGGCTTCATAATCACCAAGAGTCACGGAAGAGTAAATAACTCTTCACGAATTAGTTAAAACTTAGACACGCCTTAGTAAACTTTATTTACGACGGTTGAAACTTTTGTTCAGTGGTTATAAAAAAATCGTTTGCAAATAATATACCAACACGTTGATGAATATATGACATTTTTCTAATTGTCTTTAAATTCTCGTATTGTTATAGTGGAGTATGGGAAGCATATGAAACCCCGTTTGGAGCAAATTGTATTTTCTCAAAATAAACTTTGATACGATGTGTGATTTGTCAACTTTAAATCTTATCAGGTAACAAAATCACCTTTCAGAGCCCTTTCCATACAAATAGCATCTCCTCGCCTTGGTCTACGTTTTATATAAGCACTCTTGTGTTTTTCTTTGTTGTACTAATTTGGTAACGCACAAAACGACAACACCGCGTTATTTGTGTGTGTGCAGATTCTTTGTCGAAAATGATCATGATCAAAATTGTCTTGTGAAAGCTCGAGTAGTGAACTAATCGGTTCTTTTCATCAAGACTGATCATCCGGACTGATCATCAGTCGCTTGTGAAACGGCATTTTATTTAAACACCCCGGATACCTTTATTTGTGGGCAGTAAGTGGGGACGTATTAATGAAAAGAAGTTTGCTGATACCATACTTCCTCATAAACAACATGTACTATCGCTATTTCGTTATTATATGTACCTACTATTTTAAACTGCTAACTAAACTGCTTGTCAAAATTAGCGTAACACTTCTTACATTAATACCATTTGCGTTCTATTCGGGCTAGAGACCTGCGGTTTTTAAATTTCCGTAGCCTATAGGGTTGGTTTTAATGCGCCGAAGTTGCTACATTATGGTTTAAAGGGTTCAGCATCCACACCCCAAAAATTAACCCCATGTCTAAATATGAATTCTTAAGATTCTGACGGTCGTTCAAAGACCTACAGAACGTGAGGACGCTGGCGGATAAAAACCCTATCCAAGCACACATTAAAAAGTCCTGAGCTATTTTATCGGCCTATACATTGGACGCACCACGTTGGCTCCCATGTATCGAGCCAGATTTATACTCACAGTTGCATACTTCTCTCTTTAGAGGTCCTTTTGAGTAGGTATTGCCTCTTATTCTACCTCAGAAACAAAAATCCGTTAGGGTTAAACCCGGGCCTCTTGGGGGCCACTGTTCCCACCATTTTTCCTTTTTCTTTTCGATACCAGTTAGCGTTGATGTGATCAAGAACGGCCTCGAAGCAAATCGTAATTATAATATAACTCGCGGATATACCTACATTATACGGTGTGGAAATAAAGTATGGAACCTGTGAATTATTTCAAAAACTGATAATTTTTGGAAAAAACGCTCGGACATGTCCATTGAGTTTTTTTACAAGGAACATTTTGGTGGACTTAGTTATGCCGGAAAGTGCCGCATGGCGGCGCTACAGGTCACGACTCAATTTTTTTTAATTACAAGGGGTATTTTTTGTAACTTTTTTACAAAGCTCACCTCATTCTGAGTAATTTGATGTGCAACATGTATGGGGTTACTCGGGAAAGTTTTTGAGAAAAAATCAAGAAAACCGATCCCGGTTAGAGATTGAAAGATTAAAGAGTATGACTACCCGTAACTCGTTGAAGTGGGAATAATTCAGAGTAAAAGTGGTTAGTGCATGCACACTGACACTCGTTTTTATTAATTTCGATAATTTCTGGTCCGATTTACCCAAGTAGGTGCTCAAAATGTCCCCCGTTTACCGTTTGGCAATGTGCCAGGTGTTCAACAAATGCCCTTTGCACGTTGCCTATCGTTTCCGGTGAGATCAGCCGCATCTCAGTACGAATGCGTGCCCTCAGGTCTTCGATATTACCTGGTCTGTCCACATAAACCCGGCTTTTGAGGTGTGTCCATAGTAAGTAGTCCAGCGGGTTCAAATCAGGAGTTCGTGCTGGCCACTTATGCGGTAGGCAAACAAAGATCGCTCTATTAAGTCTTGAAAAAGGCTAATTGAAGAAGAAAAAAATAAGTCGAGAAAAAAAGAAAGATAAGGTGAAACAAAAGGGTTCAATTTGAAAACAACGGTTTTGTTATGCCTTGTCGAAGAATACAAGACGTACCTAGAATTCGAAATCAGTCTAAAGCCGACAAATGCCAAGTATTAAGTGCCAACCAGTGTGAAGCCAGAAAGCAATGAATCATGTAATACCTTAGGAGCAAAAATGCGCATGCGTTCTCCTACCCTTAAAACCCACTTTTCAGCACAGGTGCGTGCGCAAACCATTTATACTCTGAATTATTCCCACTTCAACGAGTTACGGGTAGTCATACTCTTGAATCTCTCAATGTCTAACCGGGATCAGTTTTCTTGATTTTTCTCAAAAACTCTCTCGAGTAACCTCATACAAGTTGCACATGAAATTACTCAGAATGAGGTCAGCTTTGTAAAGTTACAAAAAAATACCCCTTGTAATTAAAAAAAAATCGTGACCTGTGGCGCCGCCATGCGGCACTTTCCGGCATAACGAAGTCCACCAAAATGTTCCTTGGAAAAAAATTCAATGGACATGTCCGAGCAGTCCGAGCGTTTTTTCCAAAAATTATCATTTTTGAAATAATTCACAGGTTCCATACTTTATTTCCACCCTGTATATAAATTCGTTTTCTGCCTAAGAATTTGTAATATAGTCTAAGATCCCGACCTAAGTCGACCTCCCCTCATCCTTTTTCCTAATTAAATATATATTTTATACAATAAAATGTATAAATCAATACAATGTGCTAGGGTCGCCGCGCCATATCCGCGCAAGGCTATTGTTAATTAAAAATCATTTAATGCAATTTTTTGCGGTAATTACGGTCATTCTTTTTCTTAAAAAAAATAGTACCATTCGAAAACCAAAGATGTACATAAAACGTCAAAGTAAGGTTGCCTACCATTTTTCCCGCCGTATACGGGATTGCCAGGTGTAAACAGGTGAACTGATATTAGTAAATTACCCTCATCGTTTTTCCTAATGAATTATATATGAAAATGTAGTTAATTTTATTACGGATATGATGGTATAGGGTTGCCTTTTGCGAAAGTGCGCAGAGTCTAGGGTTGCCGCGATTTAAAGTATGAATAATTGAGTAAGAGATAAGGCGCGACGATATATTTTTTTTGTAACAATAAATGTATTAATTGTATTCAAAAATGATTTTCTTTTATTGACCCTGTTTTTTAAATAAAAATATATTAGTGTATGTTACTTATATTGTTAATTTACTATAATACTTATATACCTAGCAGAAGTTCTGCATGCGTTAAACCGCAAAAAAATAAGGAAACATACAAACTCGTTCTCATATTTATTACTAAAATTATTATTATTGTTATTTTTCTTACTATTAATATTGTTGTTGTTTATATATTTTATTTAGTTTGTTATTTATATATACCAGATTTTCGGTTGAAATAGTACATCTCTTTTATGGCTTTTTAACTAATATTATTTGTGTTGAAAAGTTATTGAGTGTACCCTACTTCTGTAAACAGCCTGTATATACTACATATGTACCAGGAGTGGTTTCTTAATAAGTACGCCTGTGCGCGCGCACTGCCTGCGAAAATTATATTTTTGGTATACACACTGGTGTGCTTCATAAATTCTAATTTATTTATTTTTTGAACATCCATCTTTTACCCACCGCATGATCACATGCATAGGTTTATACCAGATTCGAATCTGTGGCAAAATTGCCAGAGCTACCGTTTTAGCGGTAGATCTACAGTTTTGAAACCTTTTTGAAAAATATATGTTATATAAATACGCTTTTAATGTAAGTTTTATTAATGCTTCCCTGTACAAAAGTATTTTAGCAAGTTTTACAATGTTTAGTGTCTTTTTAAAAAAAAAAAAGTTAAATATTTTTATTTATTTCTTATATTTATATGTGTAGTTTTTAAGCTAATTAGAATTGTAAGGGTAGATATCCGATTCACGTCTGTGTGACAATACGTTGTACCGTATTATTTATAGAGAGTATCAATGTTTCATTCATATTTATTTTTACCAATGACAATAAAAAGCTAATTCAATAATTGTAAGTATGAAATATGAAAAAATAATCCTGATTTCTTATTTTAATCTGTGTTTGGTATTACATTTGTTTTATTATCTACATTGCGTGTTTGTCATATTTTAGAGTCCTGAGGATGCAAATAAATTTTGTGAAACGTCGA
Organism: Aromia moschata; assembly: GCA_029963805.1. NCBI lineage: Eukaryota > Metazoa > Arthropoda > Insecta > Coleoptera > Cerambycidae > Aromia > Aromia moschata. The sequence continues at coordinate 15,404 of JAPWTK010001407.1, forward strand.
CCAAGTGAAAATTAGTTTTTTTTTTTAGAAACAATTGACCTCATCCCACTAGTCAACTACAATTGCATTACTCTGTAAGCGCTATAGTTTCTACCGCGACTTCTAGTTCGATCAAGTAGGACCAACCAAGTCGGACAGCTAGCACTGACAGGAAAGTACGTTCCGCTGCGCAACTGCAGTCCTTAAGAGCTGCCGCGATTTTTTCAAATAAATTACTATAAATACCCAAAATTTCCATTTTTACTACTCACAATCCACATATTTGGCCAGAAAATATAATAAATGTATTATTTAATTCCCTGTATTCTGCAAAAATAGTATACGATGCTAAGGTAATTACACGTATTTTAATTTTGCTAAGGACTCGACCCCGTATCTGCAATCAAACATGTAGATTTTGTGTAGTAATTTCCAAATATGGGCTTTTTGCTTAGTTTGCAATAGTAAGCGATATTTCAGTTACCTTAATGTTTCAAGATTTTTGTCAAGTTTCCTAATTTTATTTGCTCGTACGACAAATATAGGAAAGTAGTAAAATCCAAAAATATATCCTTTGATAAATTAGGCATTTCGCATGAAGAGTGCGAGTTATGCGAGTCTTACCAAATTCATAACCGTGAACATAAACCTGAGAGTTTAAATGAAAATTGTGAAATCTGTTGTACTTGGAGCGACCATATTACGAAGGCAAAAGATTCACGTACTTTGGACAAGGAAAACAATTATGACGAAAACACTATGCATTTCAGTGGATCTTCAAAAGATCGTAATGCTTCCACGTTTAGAAATGTTTAAACGGGCAATTTTTACCGAAAGACTGACAACATATAACGAAAGTTTTGTTCCAGTACGAAAAATAAGAACTGGACGTTTTCCATTTGCTGTGCTATGGCACGAAGGGATCAGCGGACGTAAGCAAGAAGATATCATAAGTGCCTATAATGCATTCTTCCTTCAAAATAGGGATATAGCAAATTTTATTTTATGGCTCGACAATTGCTCCAGCCAAAATAAGAATTGGGCATTGTTTTCGTTTTTAATATATATTTTTAATTGTCAAGGTATATCACGCAAAATTAATTTACTTTTATTAAATTAAAATTAATTACTTGAACCAGGGCACACTTTTATGTCCGCAGACTCCTTCCACCATAAGGTGGAAGTCTTTTAAAAACAAAAGAAAATTTATGATTTTGAAGATTATGTAAGTGCTATGCAAACGAGCAACAAAGAAAAAGTGTGCGTTAAAAAAAATGACACTTAATGATTTCTAAATTTGAGTTATCCTCTTCTAATAAAATTAAAAAGCAAACACCAAAAGTTTATATGTATATCCAAAATAACGCAAATATTAGTCAAAAGAAACGAATTTATTATTCATTACAAATTAGCAAATGACGATGAATAGAAAGTATTGGATTTTTTACTAAAAAAGCATATTGACGCAACGCTAACACCTTCTTTTTCAAAGCTCAGCCAACTGATTTTTGAAAAAGTTAAGGTGGAAAAACTTTTAAAACAATTGGGCGATATAATTCCAGAAAGCAGAAAACAATTTTGGTTATCTCTACCAGAAAAACAATTGGATTAGAATTTAACTTATTTTTTATGTTTCCCAATCTCATTAGTTTATTACTTCCCTACCCAGGAAGAAAGTTAGTCTTATGAGGTGACACGAAAAATGTTTTTATTTTGCCATTTTGTACATAATAAATGGTTATTTGCATTTTAATTTATATACTGAAAGAGAAAAAGACAATCAGTTTTTGTAATATTTACAAAATATATTGTTTTTCTTTCACTCACAATTTATTATTTTATTATTTCCTACACTTTGTCAAATACGGGCAATTGACCTAGCCATTTCCTTAATTTCCTACGCTATGTTCCAGTATTTGTCAGATACGGGCAATTGAGCTAGTTAATATCAATACTTTTCTTAGCAATTTAACCCGTACGGAATTTTATTATGTGCAAACGATTTGAAAGCATTATATTTTCATCAAAAATCGTTTCTTTCAATATTTTGTTGATTCATCAAAACATTGCAAAGAAAATTTGGTACTTAGTTTGATCTAGAAACACAATTTAATTTCAAATGAATATTTCTGCCATTTTTATTATAATTCAAATACCGGGGTTTACCTTATGACGGCAGCATTAACATATCATATTTTGTAGAAACTCTGGCAACTTTTGTAGGAAGTCAGGTAACTTTTACAAAAATTTTAGAATTACAAGTTTCTAAATTTTCTAAAATAATTCATAAAAATTTCCCTTTTCAGATGAAGAAAAACAACAGAAAAATGGTGTAAAAAAATGAAAATGGTGTGAAAAGTGAGAAAAGGTAAAAAAATGTGTTGCAGTGGTAAGAATAAAATCTCGCCTTACTCAATAGAATATAAAATTCTATATATTTGAATATAAAAAAAGAAAATAAAATAAAATTATATTTACACGTTTAATGCACACAAAACAAACTCGCAGTTATGGGAACCTTTGAAGGTGAAGAAAAATCTCACCTTACTTGATAATATACAAGGTGTCCCATAATCATGTTAAAACTTTTCAGGCTAACAACTCGAGGCTTGTTGTGTAGGTGATTTGGAAGAGGGTCTTTCAAATAAACTTTGTCGATAGAGCCTTCCGTGCAAAGTTATTCCCACATACAAATAGAGCCAAAAATATATTTTGAGTTTTTTATCTCAGTTCTTACGTCAACGAAATGAAATAAGAAATTGAGATTTGGTAGTCTTTTACTAACAGGACACCTTGGAGTAAAATTTTTATTTTAGCATAGCACACATTTTATATAGCATAGTTCTTTTGAAAACTTTTTTATGTCTCATTTTATGCATCATGCATATTTCTGTAGTGTTAAAAAATGATCCAGGAAAGAAATTGAAATATGACAAAACTGAATAGGGGGTTGCCTGTTTCAACTCCTTGAGGGTGCAAGGGGAAAATAAAAATGTTACCTCAAGATGTTCTTCTTTTAGTAAGACACATCAAATCTCAATTTTTCATGTTATTCCAATATTGAGATAAAAAATTAAATATATTTTTGGCTTGCCTTGTATGAATTAATAACTTTGCAGGGAGTTCTCTAATCGAACAAATATTTATGAAAGACCCCTTTACAATCACCTGTAGAATACATCCTTTCAAAATTGTAATACAATTATGGCACACCCTGTATAAAATTAATTTGATGAATTAAAAAAAAAATACATGTTTACCTTATAAAATTTTATTTAACATCTAAAATTTTCTGAAACTTTTCTTCGAGCTACTGCCCTTTGTTACTTTTAATACATTAAATCTGACCGTTTTGGATAATGGCCTGCATTCGCCGATAGTAACAACATCGCCAATTTCCACATCCCTAGAACAGAAAATGCACTGTCAATAATGTCAATTCAGTGAAAGAGAATGCAAATTAAAATATACAGTTTATCAGAACAACAATAATCATATATTCTCATACCGCCCGTTGAACTTCTCATCATATGTACATAAAATATAATAACCATTTTGTCACCAAATTAACACAATTAGAGTTAATCAAACTGTTAGAGTTGATGTTAACTAAACATCTCCACAATATATTTATTTTTGGTTATTAGGAGGAAAAAAAAGATAATCTGATTACATTTCGATGGATCAAGTACCAGTTGCCAGTTGCTAGTTGCTTACTGCTCCAGTCTAAGAGCCGCCGAAAAGGTTTTCTGGAATATTTAAATAAAGTTGAAAAGTTTAAGTAACTTTTAACTTTTTCCGAGGACAGAAACTTGGGACTAAAAATTAGTATCTTAAATTTAGATACAATATTTGTGGATTTATAGCATTTGTATGATAACATCTTTATGATTTTTTTTCAACTCTAACGAGAGCTTGATTATGCATTTGTATTAAATTGTACACACCAGTCACATTTGTATATGGGGCATTTCACGCCAACTAAGTGAGGTCAAAAAGAAATCTGCTTGAAACATATCACAATTGATAGTACTTGCTAAAAAAAACTAACTTACCTAAAATTTTAGATTTTTTGAATATGGATGAATTTTAAATGGTTTTCGATGTGTTTTCTTGCATAGAATACGATAAAAATATTTTCAAAATTATTGGAGGTAGTTTTCACCCTTATTTTGAGGAGGAAGTTTAAAATCGAAATTTCGAAAAGTATGACATGCTTTTTTTTTCAATTTTTTTTTCGTTTTTTTTTTGTACTTTTGATTAATTTTTAATTCATAATGGGCATCAACCAGGAACTTGCCCAAAAAACGGCCCAAAGGTGAAAAAACGTGGTTTTAGCGTATTTTCTCATCCTGTCATCATCATTTTCTCACTACCATACTGGATCCGCCATTTTGTTTTTTGAAAATCTGACGTTAGATTCGTAATCAGCGACCCCAAAAACCTTGGAATATATTATTCAGTTGTCATTTACTATCTCACAGGATGAGAAAATACGCTAAAACCACGTTTTTTCACCTTAGGTCCGTTTTTTGGGCAAGTTCCTGGTCGACGCCCATTATGAATTAAAAATTAATCGAAAGTACAAAAAAAAAAAAGAGAGAAAAAAAAATCGTCATACTATTCGAAATTTCGATTTTAAACTCAATCTTCAAAATAAGGGTGAAAAGTACCCCAATAATTTTGAAAATAATTTTATCGTATTCTACGCAAAAAACATCGAAAACCATTGCAACCTTCTTTTTAATTTTTTTCATTTTCTTACCGAGAAAGATTGAAATTTTAGTCAAAACGAAAATTTGTATTTTCTCCACACCATCCCTCTCCTTGTGGCTCAAAACATCTAAAATTTTTTAGGAAGTTAGTTTTTTAGCAAGTACTATCGATTGATATGTGTTGGGGAAAGAGTTGGTTTTCCTTCTGATAGTGGAGTATGTTTTGCGGCTGTTCCTTCACTGGATTTTTACAAGGCACATTCGGAAGAAAACAACGCGTTCTAACACTTAAAACTTTATTTACAATATGTACACGCACTGTTATAAACAAAGATGTTCTATGCTGAACGAACCGTTAGGTCGTGCTGCCTAAAACTTTGAATTTACTTTAATGAGAATGAGTACTTTTTTAGTGTAAAAAAATCGCATCAAGGCACTCTACCCGCACCATGTGTCTTATTACTTGAGCTCTATCGCACTGTCCTTTTTTAGGGGCAGTAGTTTCACTTACGCAAAATAAAGCAGGTACCTGTATAGGAGAGGAAAGGGGCGACTGCATAACACATGTTATGCCTATGGTCCTTGCGCTACGCCCTTAAAGCTTAAAAATATGTTCAAAGCTTGTGTCCGAGAATATTTGAATATTTGGTTGTATACCTACAGGGTGATCTCAACAATGTTTTCAAACAGAATTTTTTTTTTGACCTCACTTAGTTGGCGTGAAATGCCCCATATACAGAGTGGATATTTTATAGGGGATCATGTTAACTAAAATAAAAAGAAAAACTAATACCCAAGCTCCTTTTTCGAGTTATTTACAATGGCAAAAACTCTAATTTGATATCTTTTTGTTTTCGAGTTATAGCCCTAAACTAATCTTTCGAATATCTGTCATACCTCCTCACTTATAAATACAAATATTAAAAAACCATTTTCTTAACATTCTTAAGGCACTTTTTTATGTAGATTCCAATAATGATTTCAGAAATAAATTTCAAAGGAGTTGTATTAAGAAACAGTAATATCTAAAAAAGGATTCTAAAAAAAGTTATCCCAAAATTCACATTATTGAATGACTATAATTTATATGTATATAGAATCCATAAAAATTATAACATTTTGAATGATTATTAAAGCCGGCAGATCCGCGGCGGGCCATCTCAACGGGCCATATCTCAAAGTAAATTACAGGGTAAGTTCAACACATCTCTTTATAAATTGCAACAGTTTGTTTTCATGAATTTTGTTTTTGCACATACAAGTAGTAAGTAGTATGGCACGTATGGTTATGGCCCGCCACACGCATCTGCCGGCTTTAATGATTACTCTGTAATATTTTTGTTATATAGTATTTTGATTCTTTAAAAATGTGTGAATTGCATGCATAATTAAAAAAAAAAAGTACCTGAAACAGGGGGAAAGGTGCACAGACATATTGCGATGTCTCTTCTCAAAACGATTGTACTTCCGAATATAGTGAAGGTAGTCACGGCGGATCACTATGGTACGCTGCATCTTCATTTTCTGTACTACTCCCGTTAGGATACGGCCACGTATAGAAACATTGCCAGTGAATGGACATTTCTTATCGATGTAGGAACCTTCAATTGCCTAATAAGATATTAATAAAAGGATTAGTTCCTCATCTCAGCAACATGATGAAAATGTCATTAATAAATTATTTCCATAATGATACTCATTAATTGTGACCTTTATTTGCTATTTTAATAATTAGCTGGTTACTAGGATCTGCTAATAAACATAAACAAATACAAGTAATTATCTTTTTCAAATACATGAAAGACTTGTGATAGTCCAGATAATCTAGATGTTTTTTTGATTTGTTAAATATGTTCACATTGTATATTTGATATTTTTGATTTGGTATTTTTCATAAATAATAAAATATTTAATATCAAACATGTCAGCTCACATTAATTCATAAAATAAGTAAAGTTTGTTTGGAGAACAATGCTTATTTAAAGAGTAAACATAAAATCCATATGTTAATTTAAGAAAATAATACAGTACAACCTCTTTAATCCAAACACGTTAATCTGAACATATGCTAGTCCAAACAGCCAATAATGAAGTTATAGTCCGAATGCTACCTCAGAAATCAGAACGCTGATAAAAAACTACTCATTGTGCCCTCAAATCTCAACCAGTGTTTGAATACTGAATATTGTTTTCCGAATATTGAATATTGCCCCTCTCTGAATATTTTTTTCTGTCAGATCGAAATTTAAAATCCGCAGAAATCTCCTATATCCCAAATCTATAAATTTAATTCTATGTATACCTTATGCATAGTCAAGAAAAACACTCAAATTTAATAAGCCTTATAGTAACATGAAAAAAAAATACTCAAAAAAAAAATTGATGTATCTCGAATTCTTAAAAAAGATTATCCACAAAAATGAGTTTCTGCTAAAAAAAATCTTAATCCGCCAAAAAATTCCACTGTGTGTATATTCATTAATCCGAACGATTCCATAATCCGAATAGGGTCTGGCAAGGAGGTGTTTGGATTAAAGAGTCACACTCTAATAAAATTTGCTGTTTAGTGTTAAACATAATATATGACATGTTAAAATAATACGACCAACAATTTGTAATTAAAATCCACCATCAAAAATCCTATAATACTGTCAAATTAGCAGGTTAGTTTTTATAATAGCAGGTTGAATCTAACTCTTCAAATTTGTAGAACATCTTTGTCAATGTTAGTTTAAAAAAGTTTAAAAACACCCCCAATTAAAATAGCATGCAAAATTAATGAAATAAAAAAAATTAAAAAACATAAGTACCTACGAGGGGTATATAAAAAATAAGTTTTCCGTTTCAAAAAACAATATAGCAAATCATTTTAATTCAACCCCCATTTTTATACACAATTTCCGTCCATTTGGAAGCATCTCAAAAATCTCTAATTAGAATTTTGTCAGAACCTCAATGACCAGATGTTGTGATGGAACAAAAACCTCTGTTTGTTTTGAATAGCGCGATGAAGTCAGATCAGGAATTTCCAACCTATTTCTTTTTTTTGTCAAAAAATGAATATGTATTTCACTAGTGGCAAAATGAATGGAAGCTTCCATGTCCTCGGCCCTGGCCAGCGGAAAGGGTACGAGAGCTGCCACTACACCAAATTAAAAATTCCATATGCGCTGGAACTGCTTGCGTTACTCATAGCTGGATATACAAAGAAAACTTATTTTTTGGATTCTCCTCGTATTTACAATTAAAGCTATATTTGATGAGTGACTAGACAAATATAAATAAAACACAGCAATAAATTTTTAAAATACATAAGTATATAAAGTAGTAAGTATAATAAACAATTGCAGTAAAAGCTAGCCATGTATTTAACTACACTAGAGTGGTTAGAAACCAACAGTGTATCGTTTCATTACATTATTCTAGTAAAAGTAACGTTTGCTGACAGATTTCACATTTGTATACCTTAAAACCCAAGCAATAGGTATAGCTCATTTATCTCGGTAACCTGTGCATTCCACCACTGCAAGTCACAATCATACCAATGACAGCAAACACAAATACTAACAAACATTTTTAGGTCTTCGGTAATGGTTAAACGTTTAAAATATACAACCAGTTATTACGGTTATTAACACTATCTAGTAATAAAATAATAATATAGATATTATTCAAACTTTTGAATTGCCTTTAAACCTTTGCATTGCAAACCTTTACCAAAAACAAAAATGTTCAAAACTTTAATTTCGCCTTTTTATTTACATTATTTTAGTCACTCTCAACTGTAATACATTTGTTGCTTCTTTTATCGCCCAGAATAAGATTTTTATTCCACCACTATACCACTAAGCCCACAGCCCAATCACCAGCAATCCACCAGGGCCTGAAAATGTAAAAGGATTGTAACAAACCTCTCTAGGCGTTTTGAAACCCAGACCGATGCTACGATGTAACCTAGCCTTCTTTTTGCCTCCGCTTTTGCGATTTAGGAATACCGTGGGTTGCTTTTGGAAAGCTTTTTCTGTCTAAATAACAAGAACACACGATTAGTAAATATCTATAACAGTAAGTACCTCTCGGGGAGTCTTAAATCCAAGCCCGACCTCCCGATGGTAACGCAGAGATTTACGTCTTTTGGGACCTACGCCCTTTTTTACGATTCAAAAATATCGTCGGCTGACGTTGAAATGCTCTTTCATTCTGCAAAATTAATTAAATTGAATACAAATACATTAGACTATTTAAATCACCACGTGTGAAGAGTAAACAGATATTAGAGAAATATTGAATTTGACAGTGAAAATGTTTGCTAAAATACATTTTCTCAAAAACAAATACTTATCGTATATTCAAATATATCGTCAGTGCTATTATTTTCTAATAAAAAATACAATTATATTAAATAAAATTTACTAACCTGATCCGCCATCTTTAACGAAGAGATTTCACGTTAAAAAAGAAGGTTGACAAAAAAATGATACAACTGCAAGAGGGAGCCACCACAAAACATAAAAACGAGTGCTACCAACATCGACAATTTCTGCGTTTCTTTTACCTGAGTATATTTCAGTTCAGTACAAAAATGGGTGTTTTATTAAATATCATGATCACTTTCTCATTTCATTTAAGATTGTGATAGAAGTGTAGTCTTTGTTAGGTTTCCATTGTATTGAACTAAAACTTGATTAGGTATAACATTTCTCAGAGCTTGGTCCAACATGTACTGCTGGAATCAGTTCAGATCCGTACGGAGTGTGCGCAAATTGAAATTTCTTTCCAACAGACACATATAACTGATTTCAGTATTCCAACACCTACCAAATTAATTCCGAATTGGTTCGAGAACGGTGAAATTCCTTCGTGGATAGTGCTGCGACATCGAGGGAAAACATCGATATTTAGCATCGATGTTGACGTCGAAACCAATCATCGATATAGACAAAACATCGCAAATAAACCATCGATGTTCAAAGAACATCGATGTTGCTGTTATTTATTGTACCGGGTACCTACGTTCTATTACCGTGGGTATATTATCTATATAACTGGGTAATGATATTTTGATCACTCATGTTAAATATACATACATAAATAAATAGAATCGCTTTTAACCAAATAATTACGGACCAAAACAAAATATTTATAAGTGTCTTCTATCGTCTGTCACTTATGTTCAGACTTTATTTACGTTGTTCGAATTCGTTGTTACTACGCATGTGTTACAATGTAGTCCCTTGTAGTTCCAGCCTCGAACCAAGAACTAATTTCACCGTTCTCGAACCAATTCAGTTAATTCGGTTGGTGTTAGAACGTTCTTTGAACTAATACCGGACGAGGCGGTCACGACAGTACGGCTGCCGACTATGCGGGGCCTAGCGGTGGAATGTCAAATCTATAAGGGATGTTAGGATTGTTTGGTTTGTCTATGGTATGGATGTTAGTGATTTTAGACATTAGACAGACGTGCTTATTATTATTATTTGTAATATTTGTTGTATTTCTTGTTCCTCTTTTGATATATTTAACATGGTAGTAAAGTGTAACATTTGTAGTAAAGAATTCACATTGAAGAAAAATTTGAAATCTGAAATTCAAAACATAATTATTAAAAAAAATTGCATCTGAAAGAACTGTCTAGAAGTTTTTATGTTAGCTACTTTTTAATTAGATAGTACAGAAAAATAAAAGTTGTTTATAATATAAGCTTTTATTTTAAATTTTGCCTTCCAGTTAGTGGGTTGAGGTCGTTAAGAATAAAAAAATATTTTTACGCCAGTACGTTTCATAAAATACATTTTTTGCATCTTCAAGACTGCCTTAAGTGAGTTTTCTTGTCTTTAATTAAAAATTCACAGAACATGATATTTTCCCCAATAAAACAATACAGCCACAATTTAACAATCAGGCCGATATATACAAGTAAATAGCACTTATTTTTTGTATACATCCGCATAATTGTTAAATTTATTATACTGTTTTATTTGGAAAAATAAATAAAAAAAACTTACTTAAACTAGTCTTGAAGATGCAAGAATATTTTGCAAAACGTCGACGGGCTTAAAAGCTGTTTTTTTCTTATCAACCTCACCCTCCAACTGGAAACGATATACATATAATGGAAAATGTCACAAACTTAACATGGGTTTTTAAGACAATATAAAGTATGAAATTGACAATCCTGAACTTGTTATAACCTTTTGCGGCTGACGAAATAGTCAAAAGTGTTTATGTTAGCTATATTTAATTAGCTAGAAAGCACTAGTAGCATTAATCGCACTAATAAGCACTTGCACAGGACAGTTTCTGTGGCGTTTACAAATATAACACTTTTATTAAATTCCCGTATACCCAAGGATTTTTTTAAGCATCTGAATATGCATATTTCGATAGCAAAGCTATCATCTTCAGCAGTAGTTTTTAGTTCCCTTTGAACTAGAAACTACGATTACTGCTGAAGATGATAGCTTTGCTATCGAAATATGCATATTCAGATGCTTAAAAATCCTTGTGGTATAGGGGAATATAATACAAGTGTTATATATTTAATTAGATTAATACAGAAAAATAAAAGTTGTTGGTTAAAGACAGTTCTACTTTAAATTACCTTAAAGGCTTGGCTAATATTTCATTAGCTTTCCTCAAAAACAATTTAAAGTGAGTATGAGGATGAGAATTGAAGTGAGGTATCAGTACTTATTGACCTAAAATGCTAACAGTGACAACAAACGAGATTTTTAAAACGGCGCGCGATAAGAAATGTCGTGCAGCGAATAGCCGCTAGGCTCGCACGGTTGGCAGCCGTACTGTCGTGACCGCCTCGTAATACCGGAATCAGTTCTGTATCTCTTGGAACGCCAATTTTAATTAGCGCACACTCCATACGGTTCTGAACTGATTCCAGTACACCCGAACCCCTCTTAAGTCGCCAAATCCGTGCATCATTACCTCGCTTAAGTCGCGAAATTTAGCCTCTCTTAAGTCGCGATCATAACCTCAACTTTTTCATGTTTTAGCGGTGTGACTAAGTCTCGCGGGACACTTTTGAACCAAGGGTCCGGAAAAAAACCAACAGTCAGAAAAAATTGAAATTTGGCACACATATTCAGATTATATTCAGGTATATGGTAACCGAGTTTCGTAACCCCACCCCAAAAATAGGGGTAGTTTTGACAGTTAAGGGGTGATTTTTTAGGGGTTGGGTTTTTTTCTGATGTGAAATTGAATTCTACGTTCAATTTTTAACCCCTCGCACTCGAAGGTCCCACTCGAACACCCCTTCCCAAGGGGTTGTTACGGGGTTGGGGGTGGCAAATTTTAAGATAGATTTTTTTTATGTCGGATTCGAATTCTACGTGCCGATTAACGTCTGGACGCGAGATTTCAAATTTTTCTGAAAAAAAAATTTTTCGACGATTTTGGAGTCTGTCAATATTTCATACCAAATTGGAATTTTTACCGACCGTAGTTCGTTTTCTGACCGTTGGTTCAAAAGTGAATTCCCAGTAATTCCTTAAGTTCCTATGCCGTACTGGATAAAAAAACGACAAGTTACTACCAAACCATTCGAATCAAAGATTTTTCTCTTTAAAAAATTTGAAATCTGCTCAGTCCAGACGTTAATCGGCACGTAGAATTCGTAATCCGAATAAGAAAAAATCAGCTAAAATTTCCACCCCCAACCCCGTAGCAACCCTTATCGGGAAGGGAGTATTCACTGGAAACTAGGTTTAGTGCATGACGGGGTTCAAAGATTGAACTTATGCTTATGAATTCTAATTCTTAGATAAAAAAAAACCCAACCTTAGTCAAGAAATCGAACCCCTTAACAATATTGTCAGTAAACTATTCCCCCTATTACTAAGGGTAAAATTAACCACACCACAAAAGAGAAAAAATAAAGTTTGTTACAACAATTCGGTTACCACCATACCTGAGTATAATCTGAATATGTGTGCCAAATTTCAATTTTTTCGACCGTTGGTTTTTTATTCCCGCAAGGACCATTCATTCAAAACTGTCCCGCGAGACTTTAGAAAAATAAACGACACTACAAGATATCGAATTGTTAACTAATATTGTAGTAATTTAGTATTAATTAGTGTTAGTCCCTACTATATTTAACATAAACCTAAAATTAACGAGATTACACACAAGGTTGGTAAACTGGAGTATAAGAAAATAATGTTCTTGTCTACAATTGAATTCAATTAACATTAGCATTAAGAATGACTTCAATCGTCAATAACCGTACACAAAATAAAAGATGAAATTATTTTATCTTTACGCTTAAAATTACGTTTTGTCAGTTATACCAACCTTGTGTCTGTACTCTCGTGAAATATGGGTTAAGGGTTACCCTAAATACAGTAGTAACTAACACTAATTAATACTAAATTACTACAATATTAGTTAACAATTCGATGTCCATCATTTCTTCTAATTCCAGTGTCGTTTCTGATTTTTCACACAAAATGTTTAATTTAGTGAAATTGGCTAAACTGAATCCCTCTATGCGGGAGTTTTAAAATACACACGATTTTACGCAGATTTGTTGTGGACAAAACATAAAAATTACAGTTATGCTTATGGTTATGGTTGTGGTTAGCTCAATTGTGCAACAGGACTTACGGTTATTGACGGTTGAAGGTCATTCTTAATGCCAATGTTAACTGAATTAGTTGTAGACAAGAACATTATTTTCATATACTCCATCTTTGTGGTTGTGGTTAATTTTACGTTTATGTTAATTGTGCAGGGGGCCATATACCACAGCACTTGTTATAACGAAAAATGAGCCAACTGAACGAAAAATCAATGTAAGTATACCCAGTCGTGCGTGACAAAGTATCTTTGTGGTTGTGGTTAATTTTACGTTTATGTTAATTGTGCAGGGGGGCCATATACCACAGCACTTGTTATAACGAAAAATGAGCCAACTGAACGAAAAATCAATGTAAGTATGCCCAGTCGTGCGTGACAAAGTTCAATTTTCCACTTGAATTAATATTTTAAAGATTAAATATTTTTAAAAGACACCTAACCTATTTTAAATCAATAAATGTATTACACAATCATTTTTTTTTTTCAATAAAAATTGTACATATTCATGCGAGAATCCAATTTCCAAACGTAGTTCTAAAACTTTTACAGGCGGCGACTTAAGCGGGACGGTTTCGTGAAATACTAGGGGGAAACGTGGTGAAATAAGAGAGGATGTGAATTAAGCGAAGGTGAAATAAGAGGGGTTCAAGTGTACATGTTGGAACAAACCTATTCAGAACCAAGAACTGATATCATCGTTCTCAAACACCGAGATTTAGAACAAATCTCGGTGTTCTCAAATTGGTTCTGTGTTTATTGGAACGCAAATTTCGATATGCGTACCACAAAACATATACTATATGCGTACACTCCAGATGGTTCCGAATGAATTCGCATTTAGTTGGAACAAACCTTGTTTTATCCGAAATTTTAATGTTTTATTAACTGCTCGTCAAAATTAACGTAACACTTTTTAGATTAGCGCCATTTACGTTCTATTTGCGTTAGAGACTTGCGGTTTTTAATTCTTGGTAGCCTATTAGGTTGGATTTAATGCTCCGTCAAGTCGTTACGCTGTGACTTAAACAAATCGCTGTCCACACCCCAAAAACCAACACCATGTCGAAATTTGAATTCACAAGATTTTATGATTCCATGATTGCATAGCCCACGGAAAAGTCCTTGAAAAAACCCAGTCGCTAAAGTTTTTAAAATGTGAAAAATGAAATGTGTTGAGCAGGATCCCTGATACTCTTGACAAAAAGTCACCGCCCCCTGGGGCTGTACGTCCCTCTGAAGGGTGCAAATGTTTTGTTAGGTGATTAATATGACCCTATTTCTTGTGGTGGGAGAAGCCCCGGTTTCTTTCAAACTGAGAAAAATTCAGGAGTGGCCATTTTTAAAAATTTTTGCAATCTTTCTTGGAAGCTTGATATCATGTTATTAGTCAAAAAAAAATCGTCATCAAAGTTGGCCGAGCAAAAAGTAAGTTTTTAAGGTTATAAGTAAAGCCGGCTAAACAGCGCAGCGGCCCACAAAGTTTTCACACATCTCAACGTAAATAACAGGGTAAGTTTAACACATCTCTCTCTAAATTGCAACAGTTTACTGTTTTCATGAATTTTGTTTTTGCACATACAAGTAGTAAGTAGTATGACGCGTCCGATTATGGCCCGCCGCCCGGATATGCCAGCTTTAGTGATATATAAATTTTCTGCTGAACATTTCATTTGCTTGATTTGATGAAAATGACGTTGGTGATGAAACTTACTGATGTTGATTTTCAATAGGCAATTTTTTAATTTCACGGGGACAAAAAGTTATTTTCCATTCATTGCCGCCGACCGATTTGGCCACCAAACAACAGTTTTGGAAAAAAGAAGCAGATTTATATCCTTCACAACTGAAAATTCAGGATTCTTGGAACACTAAGCTTTAGTAGATTTCTTGAATATTTGAGACTGATTTCATTTGTTTTTATAAGTTGATTTTTTTATCAGTCAAAACACATTCAATTGCGTTTCTGAAACTGTAGCGGAGATTAAGTAAGAAAAAAAACATCAGCCATAGAATGATTAATCAAAACAACAAAAAAAAACAAAAAACTTACACATTTTTAATGGCAAAAATAACAGCAAATACTAAACATACTTGTCAACCATAAAAGTTTCAGAATACATTTTCAAAATAAAGTTGGACAATTCTCTATTCAATAAACAATAAATCACCTCAAATACTTTTACTTAAAATAGTACTAAGTATAGATAAAATCTTGTCCCAAGAGTTGTTAATTTCGAATTCGGTTCGCCAATTTCAGTTAACTGCTGAATGTAATATCGATAACCTGCCATAAGAGCATCTTTGCAGTTTATCAATTCCTGAGCTTGTCTGAAATAAAAGAAGGCAGTCATATTACAAACTTGCAAGGGCATAGCCGGGGGGGGGATGGGCCCCCCCCCCCCCCCAAAAGGTCAAGTAAAAACCAAAATACTCGGAAGAATGCGGTTGCCGTTGCCTGTAGTGACCTTTTTTTTTTGGCTTTTTTTGTTTAATCTGCAGCGATCGCCCCCCCCCCCAAAGGGTCAAGTAAAAACCCAAATACTCGGGGGAATGCGGTTGCCGTTGGCTGTAGTGACCTTTGTTTGTTTTTTTTTTTGGCTTTTTTGTTTCATCTGCATTGAGTGCCCCCCCCCCAAGATAACTACTGGCTACGCCCTTGCAAACTTGTCATGTTGTAAGAAAGGTTTTAGGACAAGATGAATTCCCTCCTCTTGCCCGAGTCTAATTTCTGCTAGGGGCGGGGATGGGTAATCAACTCATCACTGTTTGCAGCAGGAATGGGTGAATGTTTACCAGTGTTTACAATAAGAAGTGTGATTATAAAGTTGGCGAAATAATATGCCTTAATTTTTATTACAAAATCATACTTACACTCTATCACAGAGAAGTTCAACATTCGTATTATCTAGCCTTAATTTTACTTGATCCGTTGATGGGATATTTTCTGAGAAATTTTCTTTATCTATCTAAAAACATAGAATAACAACTATCTATTGAAGTTTTAAAATACAACACAAAGATGCAAAAAAAATAAATTTGTAGGCAACACATATTTTACTAAAATTTTGAAGAACACCTAGGATACTATACAAACCTCTATGATTCCTAAATTTCTGTTAGAAAAAAGTAATACTGAAATCTTTGATATCAGACTACATTCTCTCACTAATGTAGTCTTCCTTATATTCGACCTAGTTTCATTAATATAAACAAGGAAATTCGAAGGGTACTTTTGCCTCTTAAAATTCACACTTTAGCTCGTAATTGTAGCTTTATGATTATTTCTAAAAGTGAAAAAAAAAAGCAAAAGAATTAATACAATAGAGAAAACGTATAAGATAAAGAACTTTATAAAAAAGCTATATTCAAATACCTTGTCAGAAAGACATGGGTGTTATTCTTCACCTTATTCTTGACAATATCCCAATTACGATGCGTCAGAATAGTGCCTATTCCAGAGAACAAAACAGCTTTAACCAGTTCGTCATTATCCGAATGGTTGTCAGCTATAGGCATTATATCATATAGACCATCATAGAGATAATCAAAATGAATTTTTCTCAGCTCTAAAATTACATACTACTATAGAAAATGATCAAGCATAATATATTCTGTTAATTACTATTAGTCTATTATTCTATATTAATTATATTAAATCTCCAAGGTGTTAAGATCATACTTACTCTCAAGTGTCGCCATTTTGTATGGTATCAAATTAGTATCATTACAAAATGTATTCAATGTATGCTTATTCCCATTTTCTGCTATCTCCAACCACTTTTCAAAAGTCTCATCATAGCTAGATGGTCACTAGTTTTAGAAAACTGCCCTTTTACATGTTTGACCTCCCCCTTATCCATCAACCCACTGACAAAAAGTTCAGTCTCAGCAGAAAAGAGGGTGACAATATCTACTATGGGAGTGACACATTTGAATATAACGGAGTTGATCATCGCTTTCGACAGCTTCGGCTCCAACTGAAAATTCGCGACGGTTTTTCCTAGAGTGGTTAAATTTTCTTTATCATCTAGTAATTCTAAGTCAACCAACTCATCAACAGCTTTAATAACTGCGTTTTCTTCAGGACATGTAGGAAGCTGTCTCGAAAATTCTAAAGCATTCATATTATTACTATAAACCTTTGAATCCAACACAATTTTTGTTAGTGAGGTTCTCATAATTTCGGGAAGAGAATACTCGATGAACGACTCATATTGCGACTTCGGGTAAAGGTGGAAACTTTCACCGGCCTGGCAGCGTCCTGCTCTGCCTTTTCGCTGATTCGCACTTGCTTTTGAGATCCAATGATTGTCGAGACAATTTACACCTGTAAATTATCATTTGAAAAATTTGAAAATTATCATAGTGTTGTTTCAAACTCTCACCTTTATCAACGTCAAATCTCTGTTCTTTATGTATACCTGTATCTATGACATAAACAACGTCGTCAATAGTTACAGAGGTTTCTGCTATATTTGTGGCTAGAATAATTTTCCTGACACCAGGTGGCGGCCTCGAAAATATCCTCCACTGTTCCGAGTCTAAAAGTCTACGAAGATACTTGTAGAGATAAGTTAGCAAATAAGCCTGAATAGGTAGGTATCCGAATTAATAGAGGGTTATTGATTATACAGGGGGTTTGTGGAATGGGTCACATAGATGATTTGATGCCGATCACTTGAGCATGGATTGGGAATGCCACATACAGACATACAGACATGGTTCGACACAGATGGGGCCTTACGGGAGGAGCATATGCGCAGAAACGCTTTGTCGTGTAAAGATGTACACTGTTCTACCTTAAAATTATCTCCCTTATTTTTGAAACAAGTTTTTTTAAATATAACACCATTAGAGTACCTGCAGATTTCTCAAACTACAAATTAATTTAACAATCATGCATCTTTCTAATTATATACATAATACATTTATTTCATTGATTATTCTTTGTCAAATAATATCATCCTATCTTTTTGTATTAATAATGTTCTTTAGGTATCCCCAAAAAATGTGTTCATTACAGTTAAGTAATGATTATTGGTTTGCAAGGAAACACAGTTTCCCATCTTGAATTGGGAAAAACATTTTCTCTGGCTGAGCAACAGTCCAGACTTAAAATTTCAGTTCAAAGTTAAATACAAGATGACTAGTACATGATCTTTTTGTTTGTTTTTTTTTGCTGTCTGTACTTATACATGGCTTTCAGAACTAATGTACTCATTAGTTGTGAAAGCCACTTTACGCATGAATTAATTGGGCAATTTATTCATGTCTGAATTTAACTAACTGTATACATTATTATTAAAACGTACCTTGAATGTAAGCAGTAAACTACAATATCTCCTCTTTCTGGAATCATCTTTTTTATCTTACTTATGTCTTCCCAACCTGGCAGAAAACAGAGGATAGCGCCTTCTTTTTTCTTGTCATGAATAAACTGCATAATACGAACTACATCTTCATGAATTACACTAGGAACTTGACTATCGCACATCTTGAGAGTTTTTGAAACATCAATTTTTTTACAGGTGTCCAAAAAAGTGCTGCCATAAATAAAAAAAAAACAGCAAAAACACATTTTTGGAATTGCTGGTACTTTAGAGAAAAATTACCTGTGCAACTGGATAAGTGAATCCGGGTATATCCATAATTGGAACCCCACCAAAATAATCAGAAAACATCCTGGTATCGATGGTTGCACTCATTATGATCAATTTCAGTTTGGCATTGGTCTTTGTTGCTCTTCGTAATAGATTCATCAGTAAATCTGTATTTACATCACGTTCGTGAGCCTCATCCAAAATTACATGAGTGAACCTTGAAAGGTTAGGATCTGCCTGTATATGTCTCAAAAGTATACCTGTTGTGCAGTAAAGAATTCTGCCTGTCTCAGGTCTGAAGTTAGATTTCAAACGTACCTGATAACCAACAATATTTCCGACCTAAAAAAAGTTCATATGTATGTTTACAGTCTGCTATAGAATTATAGCAGTTTCATTTACCAAGAAAACCTGTGAACATAGTTTTATTCATTCGAAACTCAATGTGAAAATTAAAATCGAAATAGAATAACAAATACTTGGCCCTGGTTACACAGGACCACAAAAATGTGTAGACCACAACAGAGAAGACCATTCCCCTTCTACAGTTTTCAACGCACTGATGACAATCTAAGATCAGGATGTATTTACAACTATCAGTTTTTCCCCTAGGAACCGAAATCTCTACAAAAAAACACTAAATCAGACACCATGTCATATACTTGACGAGTTGGTGATTAATGTTATGGGGATACTCTAACAATAACCCGAAGCCTCAGAAACCTTCAACCCTACCTCGACACAAATGCTCAAAACCCCATAACCTCAAAAATCTTAACCCAAAAAAACACTATATCTATGTTCTGCAACTGCTAGAATGCAGCAAATGATGAAGCAGCATGAATATGATCCAATCATGACTCTCAACTTCATACTCGTGGAATTCCAAACTTTCGTAATCCCATAACCTCAAAAACCTTATAAGTAGGTTCTGCGCTATCTGGGACACAATAAGGCTAGGAAAAGGCCCAAAAACCCCAAATCCCATCTTTCTGAAATTCTATAATAACCTCAAACCCATTAATCTCAAAAACCCTATATCTAGCACCTATGAAAATTAGTATGCGGCAACCTCATGAAGAAGCATGAATATGGTCCAATTATATATACAGCATGTGTAAAGCCAACATCGGCCAGTTGTGAAAAAGGACAAATTCTACACATCTCATTCTACTGACTAATGTAGTGCGGTGAGAGAGCCGGTCTTATCCCCTCACTACTTTCGATGCGTGTGCAGTTGCTTAGTGTCTGTCGTCTCACTTCTGTTTGTCCTTTTTTCATAACTGGCTGATGTCGACTTTACATACACAGTATATCTTAACCCTATAGCCTCAGAACTCCATAGCTTCGAAATTCCATAGCTGTGAAATTTCATAACCTCATTTCAAGATTTCTGGAAGGTCATGATTGAATCATATTCATACTTATTCAATCCTGGAGTGGGTACTGGAACCTTTGGCGTAGAAACAAAAAAACTGGACGTTTTCCACGAAACACCGAACTACTATACATTTCTCGACGCACGTTTCGCCAACCAAGTTGGCAACTTCAGGAGAAGATTAAAACTCAGTTTTAATCTTCTCCTGAAGATGCCAATTCACTCAGTTTTAATCTTCTTCCTGCGCTCTAGCAGTTGCAAAACACAGATATAGGGTTTTTTTGATGTTATGGGGTTTTAAGTATGTGTCGTAGGGTTGAAAGTTTCTGAGGCTTAGGATTGTTGTTAGAGTCATGTCAAGTATATGACATGGTTTCTAATTTCGTGTTTTTCATACTGATTTTTGTTCCTAGGGGAAGAACTAATAGTAGTAAATGCATCCAAACCTCAGAATTTGATTCAGTGTTGAAAAACATAGAAGTGTATGGTTTTCTCTGGCTTTGTGTGTCTGTGTAATCAAGCTAGTGTAAAAATGTGTTTTTTGAGGTTATAAAAAAACTAGCGGTAAACGAGGAAAACTAAAGTCTGATTCGTATTCAGCGACCACAAAAACATAAAGGGGACCAGCTCTGTACTTCCACGCACTAATATAAAATAACTAATCAATAAAATTAAGGATTTATATGGAAAAAATAATTTTTTTCAGAACAAATCACTTGTCTAAAAGTGCCCCACTATGGGGCACTTTTAGACAGGGTGGGGCACATTGAGACAGTGTAAAATATAATAATGTATAATTATTAATAATGTTTGTTATATATTTATTCTATTAAGACACGGTAGACACAAAAATGTACAGACAGTTATATGATTATGACATTATATTATACACATGTACCTACTAAACATTAAAGTTAGAAAATGAAACATTAAATTTAATGTATGAAGCCTGACATGTAGGTTCTTCATTTCCTTGGACTCTGGAAGGTTGGAAATTATGTCACTTCTGGAAATAGTACTAATATCGTTAACATCTGGATAGTAAATTCCAGAATTTCCTTTTTTTTTCTCAAAAATTTTACTTCGAAATCCTCTAAATATTCACCTATTTTTCCTACATGATGCAATATTTTCTTCTTGGTCACAAATTTAACCAAAATCTAGTTCCAATTCCCAATTTCAAGATGATCACAATCCAAAAGAGTTGGAATATTTTCTTTTTCTTTAGTGGAATCCTTATCAGTGTCCATATCAAAATGAGTGCTTAAATCTTTCTCTATAAAACTTCTTTCTGAATCTGAAGTAATATCATTATATTTTTGTTTCCTTCCACTAGTTAAGTCTAGCTTTGTTTTTACTGCTACACATTGCTTTGATTTTTGTAGTCTTTGACGTCTTCTAAATTTTGAATTTTCAATTTCCATTTTTGCCGGAGTTTCAGTAGAAACAGGGGACAATTTTAAGAATGGACGAACATCTTCTGGATTACAAACTGACTTTCTATCTAAATCCATGGTAGTGAATATTTTCGTAAGAAATTGATTTAGTAATTCTTTTACAAATTCAGCATTCTCATTATGGACATTTGAATTTTAAATTGTACATAAAGCGGCATCTCTAATTTTTCTTGTATTTTGTAGAACCTCTGTCACTGCTTTTCTAAAATAATATTTCTGTTATCTATAAAAGCCCGATTTGTTTTTCTTTTTATAGTTCCTCACCATTCTGTGACAATATTTAATAATATAATAACAAGATTAGTTTTATCCAGTGGGGCAGTTTTGAACATGTCTATATGTGCTCCACTATATTGTCTAAATGTGCCCCATCGGTAATTTCATTGTATTCAAAGTCCAAAATTTGAAATTCTATATTTCTAACTGAAAATGTATTAGGTTATAGTATTCACCAACATGAGACTTTTAGCTATGGCACACATTATTTGCAACTATTTATTATAACACACACTAACACTTACAAATAGAAAACAAAATACTTACTTTTGGCAGTGAATTTACAACTTTTCACAATTAATGGTGGGTTCTGCAGAAATTTTAAGTAATAAGAATATAGTAATAAGCATAAAATTAAACCTTCGTACTAACCCAGTTCATGCAGCATCCTTATTTTTAAAATTATTACTAAAAATTATGTTTACTGATGAATTGGGTCATTATAATAAAGGTTTAACTTTTATGTACCTATTCTTATTACTAAAAATTTCTGCATGAACCACCATAAAACTTCAAAACTTACTGGAAACATCCAACTATCACCAATGTTGTAGCATATATGGATAATGATTCTAACACGAGCTTAATCTCATAACTGTCATTTCTGATGGTAAACTTGTCCAATTCTGCCCCTTGTCCAAATGTACCCCACCCTACCCTACATACTGAAGCTTTTCGAAAAATTCGTCCAGTTGACCATTTTCATGATTCACATGGCTGCACTGGTTTAAATGGATAATAGCTTTGTTTGCAAAGCAAATTTGTGATAATTTGCTTTAATTTCTAACCAGCAGAAGTAGTTGTCCATCTGAGTTGTGTATTAAATGGAACAAGTAAAAAAGTCAAACACAACTGGTCCCGGTTATTTTGTAATATTTCTGACAGTTGGAAACTATAAGAAATGCTTCTGTAAAGTGACCTAATGATCATACACTTACACATATGCAACACACAAATGTAATATCGAGACATCCAAAAAAAAAAAAACATTAAAGTCGGCAAAGTAAAAAAATATTACCTGTTACAATGTAAAGGGTTAGGAAATTTGTCCCGTAAAGTGGGTGGTAGAATTTTTTTTTTTGTAAAGGGGTCAGTATAAAATTTTTGTCTGGCAAAGGGGGCGGTGGTCCCAAACATTTTGAGAACCTATGATCCAAAGCATACCATTAAATCCATTCAAATATGAATGGAATATAATTTTATAGCTCTATATATTTTACAATTAATAAACTATAAATTGTGTCTGATAGTGCTATAATTATATTTAATAGCAAACCTTTTTCCTTCTACATTACTTACTGACTCATTCCTTTCGATAGAGACTCTTTCAGCTAATGATATTGCAGCAATTCTTCTTGGTTGTGTAACAGCTATATGCCGATGTTCACCCAGAAGCCCATCTTCTTTTGCCCAAGCTTCCAATACATATTGTGGAATTCTGGTACTTTTTCCGCAACCAGGTTCCCCTTTCACGATTATTATCTGGTTCTCTTTTAAAAGCTTAATAAAATCTGCCCTATAAGAACAGTAATAAAAAATCAACAAAAGTAAATAATGCTTATTCAACAGTAATAAGTAAAACAATTATGTTTCTGAAAAGCTTTAAGCAAGACAATTGAAAAAAAAAATAATATTCAGTGGAAACTATTGGAATTTGAAATTCTCTTAATTTAAGCATGGATAAGGGCGACTTTTAGGCGTTTCAGTGATTTTAAACTTCAGTAGCCATATCTATACAACCACACTTATTAAAACTTACTTATATGCTGATATAGGCAACTCTATTTTTTCTTTTGCCAAATACTGATTCAATCCAATGTACCTCTGCTTTTTAATACTCTTTAAATTTACATTATCGGGTTCTTGAACTGCAGGCGTTTCACAAACTCCTTCATTATTATTTTGATCGATTTCTTTTTGACTTTTAACTATATGAGGTAAAATTTGCTCTTGGTGCAACTCTTTGATTTTCTGCATATTTTTTAATGTGCTATTATCTAACAAAAGCACAGGCACCGTCTTATTTACTAATTTAGTTATTTCGTCCTTTTCATAAATCACTGGAATGCCCTTCTTGGTAAGTTTTTGTGCAGATTTCAGCCAATTCAGTGCCGCCAACGCTGCCTTATGAGAAGCTAGGCGTTTTTTACTGTCTGTTGCTTTAAATTTTATTTCCTCAGGCCAACGGATGTGGTATGTGCATACCCATAAAGAATTTTTAGAATCTTTTACTGCCCTAAATTGTGGTGCCACTTTAAAAATCTTCTGCTTTGTTTCCTTAACTACTTCATCATAAATATTATTTAACACACTTTTGGGTGCGGGAAAAAGACTTAATAATGTTCTAGTTTGTTCGTTGTCGACAAACTCAATCTCTGGAATCTAAAAATAAAAATATGATAATGCAATTTGTAATGTTATGCAAAATTAATACCGACTTTTTTCTACATGTTATGAAAAACAAAATTTACATCGATGATTAAAGTGCGAAACCTCGTATGTCATTAAGCTAATTTTATAGGAGAAAGGAAACATGTATATTATCTGTGCCAAACTAACTAAATCTAAACTAGAGTTTAGATTTAAGTAAGTCAGTAAGTAAAGTAAGTCAGTAAAAATATATAAATTTTGCCTAAAGGCAAATAAACGTAACAAAAAAGAATAGTTTCTTAAACTAAGGTTTAGGAAAACTAAAGGTAGAAGTTTCTGTCTTTTAAGACAGAAATATCGGAATATAGCTTGCTAACGATGTTAATAAAAAACGATGCTAAGCATCACAGCCCCTCGATTTTTTGAATGATAAACCTTCTGTATAATTAGTAATTTTTTTATTTGATGCATTTTTTTGTATAAATAAAAATTACGTCCAATTCCCCAAAATCTTATTTGGTCTATTAAAACATCCACTTAAAAATATTATCAATCTAGTAAATAGTCCATTTCTAAATTTGACACTATTGAGGACATCTAATGCAAACAAGAATTGAGTAATAAACCGTATTCAACTTTCAAAACTCCCAGGATTCAACTGTGAAAGTATGTGTGAAGAACAGTTTTTGGCTTAACCTTAAATAAATTCCAATTTATTAAAGTAATTATTTTTCTTTGAATTCGAATAAAGACAAATGGGCTGTGCACAAAATAATTTGCGTTTTGATTTGAAGTAAAAAAATTTCTGCTGCCTGTGCTGAATTAGGTGGAAATATTTTCAGAAAAATAACTTCTAATGAATTGAGAAAACATTAAATTAGTTAATAAACATTAATTAAATAAGAATGGCGCACATTGAACATTTATTAAATAATTATTTTTTAATTTTTCTGGTTGTTGTTATTTTATTTACTGGTTTGTAAAGATTTAAGTAGCATTTGTATTGTTTATTGTTGAGGCATCTAAGGATATGGGTATTTGTTTATTATACAATATACAATATTTCAGCTGTCAAAATCTAAATTTAATACATATATTTTTTGTTGTAAATAAATACATATTTACTTATGTATTATGTTATATTGAACGAGCAATAGCATCAGAAAATTCAAGTCCAAATGTTGCAATATTAAGTATAAAGGTATTCGTTGAGAAATCGGCCATAACTTTTGAAATAAAGAAAGTAAAAAAAAAAACAGGTAGGTATTTTGCTAAGAAAATTTTCGGCGCCGCGATGCTTAGTATCATTAAGCTGTATTTTTTATTTCTGTCTTATTTTTTAGTAAAACCAAGTAGGTAAACTGATATATTCTTATACAAAAGTTATATTCATTTATCTAGCAGCTTACGAGAAAAAAGATAAGGCACTAAATAATGAATCGACCATAACTTTTTAAATATTCAAGATACAAAAAAATGTTAAATAAAGAGAGGACACACAATTAATATATCTTTGTAATGGTAAAGCAAAAAAAAGTATTGGTGAAAAAACATTTTTTTGAGGCGTCGCCACGCTTAGCGTCGTTAAGACATGTTTTTTATTTTTGCCTTAATTTTGAGTGAAGGCGAGTAAAATGATTTACCGTTCACAAAAATTAATTTATCAGTCGTTTTCCGAGAAAAACTCACTTCTTATGATAAATCGATCACTCTGTACTTAATAATGACAGAAAAACCTCAGTCAATCAAATTTATAGGTTTCTACTTCTAAGATATGAATTTCATAGTTTTGTAAGCTTTTTGATAGATTATGAGCTGTATTAATCTAAAGATCTAGAAAATCCCTGAAAGAACTAGAAGTTTGTATAATTTAAAGGATAATGGTCCTTTTGAACCAGAAACCTGCATGAGTAATTACAGAATCGTGCGAGTATAGGTTTGCTGGCCAGCAAAAAGAATGCGCTACGGCGGCCGGCAATTTTATTCTTCAATGCATTTTAAACTAAACAGCGCTCACTATTCAAGAACGCGCCACACTGCTACCCACCAAATCTCTAGACAAAATAGTTTCATAAGATCTGTCTCGGTGCCAATAATGATGGACAGTACGTGCTGATTTTGACGACGGAACGTAAAACACGAAGAGAAATGTGGACGAAGGAAAATTAATAATTCTTGTTAGCAGGATGTTATCCAGTGTGTTATCCCACACACTTTCAGACAGTCAACGACCACGGCTCAGTCGAAAAATTGCCTTGGTCTCATCATGTCGTGTCTGAGTTCCAGGATATGGACGCATATTTTGACGTAAACGGACTTTGGATGGCAGGTTTGATTTGTCAGTTTTAACCTGTGATGGGCCTTTCATTACCCACTAACATGAAGTAAAGTTTGTCGGTTTAAACCCGTCTATTAAATCCGTGAAGGGCTAACACTTTATGTTGTCAGAAGTCTGTTGAAAAATATCAATCTTGACGTGGCCCGTGGATTTTCGGCACGTCGAAAGTCTTACGTTATATTTTGTAGGAACTATAATACCTAATAAATAACTTACCATAACTACCGTCTTAGAATTAATTATTTAATAGTATAATATGTATTAATTTGATTATGAGAAGTTCAAAAAGGAAGGTGGTACTCTGTTTATCAAGTTTCACAAATTTTAAGTGTGCTTCTGGGTGTTTTGTTTTATGTTTTGTTGCAAAAATTGACCAGCTTTCGTATGCTTTACTTTTTAAATTTTTGTTAACATATTCCTCCCATTTGATTTTCCAGAGACACGGGGGAACCTTTGTATAATTTTATGAAATCTGTTAAAAAATTCGTTAGACAAAAATTTCACGTTTTGATCCACCATTATGTGTTGTTTAAGCTAACTGTAATAACTTAAGCTAACTGTCTAACTGTTTAGAACTAACTGTCCAAAACACATCTTCAAATATAATAGTCAAAGATTGCTGAAAACGCTTGTTACTTTGTGCCCAACATGGACAAGACCGGTCGCAGGCTTTATTTGTAGGGAGAGGATGTGCCTGCTATAATCCACAGACTGCCAGTCTTACTGAAAGGCAAAGCCTGGAGCAGTCAAAGACATTCCGATTAGAATGTAGGTGTGGGCAGCTAATTTGGGAAGTTCGATTGTACTCCACAGATCTTTGTTGGGGTGGGCATTTCAATTGACTGCAGTCTTTTCCAAATCGAAATACACGTTGAATGGAGAATTTTCCTTACTGTAGTATGACCCAGTCTATAACTGAATGATATCGTTTTAAACCAATCTCCAGTTGCCAAAAACCTACAACAAACAAATATTTTGATCAGCTAGTAATCATACTCACAATATAATTTTGACTTTTGTATTTTTTCATTTTCAGTAACCGATTGCTAACAGCGATGTTCACAGTTGTGTGATAATTATAGGAAGGCATTGAAGTTTCGAAAAGTAAAAGAGTGGAGATGCTGCTAGTAAAGTGAGGCCATATCATATACATTTGAAGCAGAGATGTCATTCATGAAAAAATATTTGCCAGATCGAGATCAAGAAACAAATATTGCTAAACTGGTCTCTGCTGTTAATAGCCATAAATCTTCCGAGGATGATGAAGACGATCAGGTGGAAGATACTGATAATCTGAGTGATTCAGAACCCTTCGCACCAACATTATCATCTAACAAAACATTTCAACATCTACACAGTTCAGTTGCCAACGTTCTCGACAAATATTTACAAACTGTTATAGCTACAAATTCAGGAGGCAATAGTTTGAGGCAATTTTTCAATGCATGGCTGAAACAGCTCGATCATTCCCATCCGAACTTCAAATACAAATATAAAAGTTGAAGTCGAAAATTTTCTATTCATACAAGAAGCAGCCCATACACACGCTAGCTTTGCAACACATGCAGTTGACATATCCGTCAACATCAACATCTTTTGTAGATTCCAGAATTACATAGTGACAACGAATCAAACTTTGTAACAAAAAATTTAATATTATACAACTGTTACAATACTAATAAATAAAAAGTTGTTCCAAAATGGTCATTTCAATAAAATTTAAATGTGTAAGAACAAGCTCGAAATAAAAAATATAATCTGAGAAAACTAAAGACATGAAAATATAACAGTAATAACTTACCTCCGTTTTCTAAGCCGCTCTGCTGGTGGAATTGAGCTTCTAAAGGTAGTATTCTGTGTTGTCAGTTCAGCTATTATAAATGACAAAACTTCCTGAAATTTTTCGTCTCATTCAAAGCGTTTAAAAAATGTTTCTTCAGTGTTCTATTAATTGAGAAAATAAAGTGGCAAATTCACTTTTCAATTTTCCTTTTTTTACAGATTTCATGTAGTTACCCATTTTCGCTTTCTTTTTATACTATTGAATTTTGTTTTTGAATGACTGATTGGAAAATTTCAGACTAGTGCGTGCAAACCTTATAAGTATAAATAGATCATTTGACGATTACAACAATGCTTATTTGGAATTGTGTAATCGTGTATGTATGTGATGAGTAAAGCCGGGCTAAACAAAGTGCGGCGGCCCACAAAGTTTTCACACATCTCAACGTAAATACCAGGGTAAGTTTAACCCATCTCTTTATAAATTACAACAGTTTATTGTCTTCATGATTTTGTTTTTGCACATACAAGTAGTAAGAAGTATGGCGCTTACGACTATGGCTCTGCTGCCAGATCTGAATCAGCAACATTGTTACGATCAGTAATTGGTATCATTATTTTTAGGAAATAAATATAAATAAACCAGATATTCATGAATTATGTTCTAAATTTGGAATATATGTTGGTATATTGAAAGTTATAAGCAGAAATTGTAACTGAAAACTAAGTAGGTATGTCAAAAAAATTTTCAAAGTTGTTAAAGAAAAATCCATAAAAATATATTTTAGTTTGGACCCTAACTTTTGGTATCTGCGATTAGATTACTAATGAGTAATATCGTCACGATGCATGCGATGCCATGATGCTAGGCAAAGTTGTCTTCACGATTATATACTCGCATTACTTACTCTCTGACAGACCTCAAGTTTGAACTATATAAACATTGTGGCAAAAAAATGACTTATGAGGTTTGCACCTTCAACATATTTAATTAAATTATCTCATATAATTACATCACACATTCACAGTTAATCTTTACATAGCATTACTGGATCAAAATTATGTGCCTTTACCTTATTAATTTCCATTTTACTAGTACTTGCTTTAATCCCGTGTTTAACATGGAATTCTTTAAATTCCTCAGATTCAACATTTTTTATTAATATCCACTTCGTGTAATGTTATTTCATCGTTACTGTCTTTTGCTAAACCTGTTGATGGTCTATTATGAAAATATTTATTATGAATTTTAAAAAAAGAAATTATTTTTAAGTAAATTTTTAGTTAATAAGGTAGAAGACCGATTTGCTTTATCAACATTTCGCAGAATATTCCGTGAAAATGTTTTTATATTGTTTTACAGTTAAACGATTTATGTTCGTTGTTGGAATCTTTGTTGCTTTCTCACTTATTACCACATTTGAATTATCGGTTATATCCTCAACTCTCATTCTTGGAGATCTGCAAATAACATTTCATTTACGTTCTATATAAAGATAATGATAATGATACACTGAATAAACTCTCTATCAAGGTTGCTAACCTCTTCGCGCCAGTGATGCTTGGGCCAGAGTCCGCCGCATATTTGGATGTGGCGCCCTGCTCACTGCGCACCATGCTGACTGAGCGCCTCGATCACTTTGGTGCATTATTATAAATTGTGATGGACGTTTTAAAATGAATAATGCAATAATTTTGTAATGAAACTAACACTGTTTAATATTCGAGACATGGTACATTCAAACACTACAATACGAATTCGAGACAGGGGAACGTAAACAATCCCTTAACAATGTGTGTCCACCCGTAGATGTCTTCCTATTGGTTAAAGTAGGAGTGTTTTTTGCTTCTTTAATTGGAATAAGTAATATCCGGATGTGACTATATGCAGAACTGATCATCACCGTATAACAGCACAATAATAGGTTGATGCAAATGTATACACCATCCAGCTGTGGCGGACAGTTGCGCATGCGTACATGCCTGTGCATCACCGCGTCAATTGGTTAGTTAAAATAAAATATAGATAAATACATACCTGATATACCGATGAACCAAAACCAATTTGTAGTGATTTTTTTTTAAAAGATTTAGTAATTTCCCCGTGATTACCAAATCTGCTTTGATATCCTCACATATTATTCCACTGGTCTGTTCTTTGATTGAACAGGAAGATTTATTTGCATTATTAACATCTTGCAATATATTTCGTAGAAACATTTTATCTACAGTGTGTGCACCATTCCTATTTTGGTTTGCAACTTCCTCCGTTTTCTTGTTCTCTGCCACATTTGTATTATTTCATGTCCTCTCAATTTTAACATTATTGGATATCTAGAAATAATAATTTATTTTTTTCATTCCATTTTGAAGTTAGTAAAACAAAAAATTGATTATTTCAATAAATACAAACAGTGCTTGTAAGATATATAATAAAATATTAACTGCACTCCTTAAAAAGAAAACACTCTTTACACTAGGCAAATATGTAAGTACTGACAAAAGTGAGTTTTATGATGTACAAATATTTTTTTAAAAATTGATAATTTTTACTAATTACCTGGACCATGTTCTACCTCCAGCTTTTTCTGCTCTGTATCTTTTAAAAACTCGTCCTTATCTAACCACAGCAGAACAGTCACTTTACAAAAATATTCAGAATCTATTTTTGTAACACCCGTAGTAGTGAACCGATATGTTCCTGCGGCAGGTCGGAACATAACGGCACATGCAAAAATTCAGTTCAGTAAACTAAAGAAAGGCCCTTCTAAACATTCTATAATTTTCAGAGCTCACCATGTGTCTTAATTTGTCATAAATTAATTCCAAACGTTCTATCCAGTGCCGTAATGTTTTATAATTTTTTTTAAAGTTAGATACTTTTCTTGAGGCAGATTTTTATTTATGATGCCTATCATTCATGTAAATTGAAGTAAGGATTGTGACGACATTCTTTTTTTGCACTGCAAATATACATCTTTATGTAGTAATATTCTGTATTTGGGTAACATAATCTTCTACATGGCAACTATTTTCCTTAATTTCACTACTTAAAACATATTAGGTTATGTTACACAAACGAACGGTGATTATGGATTGAAATTAGGTTAGATCACCGATTTACATCTCGGTGGGTTTTAGGCTACGGCCACACGGGCGGGATTTCACGCTGCGTTTCGGCATGAAAAAATGCCATAGAAATAGACCCTACTGTTACAAGTCAAGCAGGCCCAGATGCGGAGGGAATTCCCCGCCCGAAGGGCGCGTCTTCAAGGTCAGCCGCCGAAGTATAGGGCTGGTTTCATTTTTCAACGTTATTTCAAGCAAGTGGCCACACGTGCGAAAAAGCACGCTGCGTCTAGTTGTCATTATTTTTGTTTATTATCACTTGTCACAATTTCGTCATGGAGCTGGACAGTATTTATAACATTAGGCTTCATGTTACGGCAGGGTTTCTCTTCTGCATCGACGTAACTCCTCGTGTAGTTTATTTGGACGATATCGCCTTTAACCTAGATAAAAGCAGTTTAAAGGAGAAATTGACATCCATAGTATTCAAAATTTCTCCGGGTGTTCCTTCAAGATGTACGAATTTTCCCCTTGAGTAGTGGATCAGTCAATACTGGATGAATCCAGCATTTTCTGTGCCGGCGACGACGTCAAACGACGAACGATAACCGCGGTACAAAGTGCAACAATTGCATTTTTTATTAAATCTAATTTGGTTCATTTTTACAAACCACATAGCTCCAAGGCACACAAAGGACTGAAAACCGGCGTGTGTGGCCAGGATAGAGCTGGATTTCAGGTGCGTGAAAAACTGCTGGTGTGGCCTACTATGCGGGAACTCACGCTGGCGTGAAAAAACGCAGCGTGAAATCCCGCCCAGGTGGCCGTAGCCTTAGGTGTGAAATTAGCGCTAAACATTTAAGATTTTTGTCATTAATATCGGTCGCGTCCATCAAACAGATCAATTAGTGATTATAAAGTAGTCACAAACAGTGATCATAAAGTATCAAATATAAACACATAAACTACCGATTACTGATCGCTTACCAACATATCACAAATTTCGTACATAAAATGTCTGCTGATAAGGAGCTATTGCTATTACTAGGGTACGGAAAAGTATATTGTCACGCAGAGCCGGCACTATATAACTATGATAATCAAAGTATAAACAGTATTTTTAAGCGCATATTTCTTGCCTCTGTATACTCACGCCACTGACCGTGCGTAGAAAACTGTCTCGAACGAAGTCCCATGCAGAACCCGGGACGCCGTAATACAATTTCTCCGTAAGACAGCGAGCATATTCCGATAATGGAAGGGGTCCCTTTAGTTTACCACCTGCCGTAGCTGTCAAAAACGGGCTGGCCGCCGCATTGAAAACAATTTTTTTTCGCGAGTGACTATCTCGTGAGTTCGTGTACTGTATTCACATACCACCTGATTTAGTGTGGAGATCTGCAATAATGCACAGTCGTTACCATTTGTTAATAGACTGAAACAGATTATTGAAAATTACGACGAATTTAAAACAGACATCATATATAAATATAATATAGATATCATAAATCACATATTTTTATTTATTCCGTGCAATCGTCGATATATATTTCGTGATCGCCGAGACTGTGAAGGCATTTAGATTTGAATATTCATCAACAAAATATTACTGGTACTGTTAGAAAAGAGGTATTTGTTTGATTTGATTTGTGCCTAATAAGTTGTGCTTTGGTGAAACATGGTCGACCACGTTCCACTTACTTACACAATATTTACTTTAAACGGTTTTTTGCCAAATATGTATCCGATTTTCCATTGTCTAGTAGCCATACATTGCGTAAAACATATTTACAGAAGACATATCAAAGTGTCATGGGAAATATCAAAGAAGGCGTAGGCAATAAATTTCTGTATCTGACAGTGGAACGAATGTCGAAACAATAGATTTTAGCGGTAATAAGGTCGTTAATGTTCTGATACGAATTTTAGGTGTTTCAGAGTCCGACCCTGCGTTACAGCACACGTTCCGAACCCTCGCTATTATTACACGGTATACATATACGTACCGTACTAATCATTATGGATCAATCCTGAATTGTGGCGTTCAAATGTTAATGGTTATCATCACTGCTCGCTCAAAGATCAC
Source organism: Aromia moschata (assembly GCA_029963805.1). Taxonomy (NCBI): domain Eukaryota; kingdom Metazoa; phylum Arthropoda; class Insecta; order Coleoptera; family Cerambycidae; genus Aromia; species Aromia moschata. The sequence goes on from JAPWTK010001407.1 coordinate 49,055, forward strand.
GTCTTATAAGTAACCGGAACAAAAATCAGCAGAATCGATTTTAATTAATATTTTTATTTGTTGCTCAAGTTACCAAAGAAAAAAATGTTACCCATTTAGTTTTTTTATTTGGTGTTCCGCTAATGGAAGATTAGGTAAGTTAGCGAAACA
>JAPWTK010001408.1:0-49135 GCA_029963805.1 Aromia moschata
ATATATATATTGTTTTTATAATTAGGTATTTGTCATGCAAGTGTATCTTCTAAGTCTAGTATACAGAATTTATTATATTAAATTGAAATATGCCGTATTCAAATTGTCAATGTCAGTGCATTTGTTCACTGAATCACTCTTTTTAATAGCAATCATTTCATGTAACAATCGTTTTTTGTAATTGTTTTGTTGTCCAATAATTTTGATTTCGTCAAACGAAAAATGATGTTGATGCTTATTCAATTGTAAGTATAAATATGAAACATGTAATCCTGGATTCCCTATTTTAATCTGTGTGGTATTACGTTTATTATTATCTACATTGCGTGTTTGTCATATTTTAGAGTCCTGAGGATGCAAATAAATTTTGCGAAAACGTCGACTAACTGAAAATTAGTTTTTTTTGGGAAACATTTGACCTCATCCCACTAATTAACTATATGGTTATAATATTTTTTCGCCGCTTCCAATTATATACCTAAGTAAACACTGTGAAAAAATATGTTTTTGGGTATTAGGGAGGATTAAATTTTAATATATGTCTATTGTAAAAATAGCTCACCAGAGTTTAACAGTTAGTACACATTCTTGTCATTAATAGGTGAAGTAGCTGTCACACAATTGTCCAAATTTTTTAAAATTTAAAATAGGTACAGGAAAATTAGAACCTTCTGCGTAAAAACAAATTCACGGTTGAGCACTTTTAACTTCTTAACAATGAACCACTTTTTTGCACTCAATGCGCATTCACTTTTACGGAGAATTTTTTCAACATCATGGGATGACAATAGATAACTCCTTGTTACCATTATTACCATATAGAAATATGAATCCGAAACCAAAGAAAAATTCGAGTATTTCCCTAGGGTTTTTCACAAATTCACATTTTTTTTTACATCGAAGGCATTTTACATAGAATTTAAATAATTTCGTTTCAAAATTAAGTGATCGTTTCCCAACTATAAGGTTTACGAATGAAGTTGAGAAAAATGAACAATTACCATTTTTAGATTAGTTGTTAGAAATTCCTGAAAATAAGTTAGAATATGATCTATACAAAAAAGTACCGCTCCTGACATAAGTATATTCAGTGATTCACTTTATTATTTTCAATATAACTTAGCAAGTTTCCATTTATTAATACGTCATTTGTTAAACCTAGGTTCAAAGCCAAAAGCCATTTTACACTTTTAACCTAAGTAAATATCTGTTAAAATTTTTCTAATCAAATCACATGTAGATATTACAGGTATTGACATACCTATAATAATAATAGTCTCGCCCCGTACGTCTGCAACGGGTGCGCTCTGACTAGACGAAGTCCCCGTGACGTCACGATATCACTGCATAATGCTTTTAAACGCTGTATCTCACGAACGGTTCATCGTAGAGCAAGAGGTTTGAATTTTTATTCTTAGATTTCTTCACACTAAAACTTTAATTTTTGGTTCACAACCCCTTTAAATCAACATTTCTCATGTAGGAGGTATGAATACAGGGGAACCAGACGACTCAATGTACCAGCGTAGCAATAATTGGGTAGGATTAAAAATTACTCCTCTTTCTGACTTTTTACTTTTCTAATTTGTTCAATGTTTCGTTTATCTTTTTTTTCTTGTGCAAAAAGTATTTTCTTTCATTCACAAAACATTTCAGTTTCTTATAGTGTGATTCTGGCAACCTCGACGTCAACAATAGGTCGAGTATGCTAACAATGTCGACAATGTTGACAATGTCGAAGATTGGATAGACGATATAAAAAGTTGGGTTATGTTTATTTCTTGATGTTTGGATGTTTCTCTTCTTGTTTCACAGGCCCCGTTTTACAATTGACAATTAAATGTTTAATTAAGCAATTGTTTTACATTTATAAATTCATATTTAATTAGATAATTTTACAAAGGTCATTCCAGAAATAAGTGTTCCTATTTTGTTTCTCCCAACAAACGACATCTATCGTGCTTCTAGGGTATTAAAAACATTTATCGGTGTTTGTTGGTAATTCTCTATGAGCTCAGTGGGGGTACGATGTCGTAGCTAACAATCAAGAAGACTAGAACTAAGGAGACCGAAGCCTTTTCAGTGGCGCTGTAAGCAGTGCTGTGCCAGACGTCACGTGATCTGCGAAAGTCACGTGATGAACAGCGGTCCACATGTGACTATTTAGGAATGTAGGCTGTCAATGTGTATACTTACATGCTGTTTGGCTTTAATAAAGATACAAGCCGAATGTTAAATAAATATGGTTCGAAAGTGCTGTGTTGCATTGTGTGATACAAGAAGCATTCCGAAGCGTCAGAATAACCGGACATTATTTCAAATTACTGACGTATGTATGAAACGAAATATTTTCCTTTGTTATATTGTTAACGTTCTAGTCTTCTTGATAACAACAAATTAACGAAAAATATCGAGCGTCTGCCATATATCACTGTATTCGCAACCACGGACATTCACACAGACTCTAACGCACACAGATTAATACAGAACGACACTGCTTACAGCGCCTCTGGAGGCGGACATATTCGAGCCCCTCGCATTATACAGCGAAAAGCCGCAGCTCTGTCTCCTTAGTTCTAATCTTCTTGCTGACAATACATGTCTTGTCACCATGGAAACACCAGTTTCAAGCTTGTCCAGTTGTGAATTACGCGCGTTTATCCGTTTTTTGACCGTCAAAGGTGAAAGTACAGTGAATATTAATCGTGAATTAACTACTGTTTATGGTGACAAGTGTATGAGTATCCAACTGGTACGTAGTTGGCGCGTGGAATTTGAAAAGGAACGGGAGGATGTGTACGATTAGAAGCGAACCGGGAGACCACTTACTGCTGCCGGAGACGACGTTGTGACGGCCGTCCGTGAAATTGTTGCAGATGACACGAGGCTTACCATTGTTGAAATTGTTGCTTGCTTACCGTCTAACATCGAAATCTCCCGCACCTCAGTCATCCGAGTGTTGAAAGAAGAGCTAATCTTTCCAAAAATGTATGCAGGATGGATGCAGCGAAAATCACAAACAACCACGATTATCAGCGGCCAGAAATTTTGTGGATATGGTTGAACGTGAGGACGAAGAATTTTACTCGCGTATCGTAACAAGTGATGAGACATGGGTTCATCGGGTTCATCATTCAACTCCAGAAACAAAATACCAAAGTATGGTGTGGAAAGCACCAGGTCAAAGGGCGCCAAAAAAAAAAGTAAAAATGTCGCACTTGTGCTGGAAGGAGATTCTTCCAGTGTTTTATTAGCTGATTATCTGGAAAAAGGAGCAACAATTAATGCAGACAGGTACTGTCAAGTTCTGATTAAGCTTCCAGCCGTTATCAAAAGAAAATGTCCTGGTCTTTTGTCAAATAAAGTTATTTTGTTTCACGACAACGTTCTTACCCATTCCGCTCAAATTACATCATTTTTGAACCTATGATCTGATTTGATTGATTTTTTTAATTGCAAATTCATTCTTTGATAATGTTATTGTTCTCGTTCATTTGTGATAAAGAGTTATTTTTTCTTTTATACAGGGTGTATAACATGTCTTTTTTTTAGAAAATTGATATCACCGTATGTGGTATACTTGCAAGATACTATAATGCAAATTATGGTATGGACACCTTAATTCAAACTTTAACTTCATCTTACTTTAACATTCTCGTTTTTCGTCCACTGGGTTATCTCCATTATTACAAGAGATATGTTTTTAATAAACATTATTATGACATACATTCGTGTTTATAATATGTTTATAATATGTTTTGCTAGATTGGAATTAAATAAAATGTCAGTTAAAAAAATGTCAACGACATCTTACCCACTTTTTTATTCGGCAAAACTAATAACAAAATACGGAGCTTGGTATCTCAGAATAAACCACGAAAATATGTATATATTAAGACCGTCTCATCGTAATAGACGGCCTCAAGCGGGAGTTTTTGTCAAAATAAGAATCTAATAAGGAAGGCGTTTCGTTTACAGATAGCATAGATCATCAATTAAAGACGTTGCCTCTAATTAACCCGATAAAAATTCTAGAAATATAATTATTTAATTTGGCTCTCGGTGATGTCCATTTCGTTCCGAGAACGGCAGACATACTTTGTACGATTGCGGCGATTATATTGCGAGCGGAGCTAATCAAATATCAATCATAACGTAACAGGACTCGGTGGCAGCCCTTCTGCGACTACTCGTAGTTACCCGTTTCGTCCAGCCGGAACATAAATAATTCAATTATTGAAATGTCGCTACGGTCAACCGCCGAGGCTGCTGGGTGGCTTCGTTAAGAAATTATTGTAATATGTAATTATGTAGACACCGGACGAAGCGGTTAGTTACATGATCCCGACTCACCCAAGAGCCAGCGTTGTTTGTCGAACGGAAACGTTGTTGTCGAATGTGCACTTTGGTCGGTCACGTCCGTCTGTACGTCGATCGGCCAATAGATGTAGTAATTACATGAATACCAGGTGCTAAAAGCAGACTTAAGGGGTAACGCCACTCTAGCGACTGAAAAAAATGCCTATTTTTGATCATTTATTGTGGGAGTATGGGAAGGGAGATGGAATTTCTTTTTAGGCAGGTCATTTGGCATGTATTGAAGTGTAAAAAAAATTATTATGATTTTGTTACAAAATGGCGGCGACAGAGCCAATTTTCGAAATCGTGTTTTTTTTTAAACCTTTGGAGATTGAAAGGATTTTTCGCGACCCATGAGACCTGAAACAAAAAACTAACAATTTTCTTCATCTACATAGATACTATTTATTGCCTACAAAAGTACGTAGGGTTTTTTAATCAGTTTTTGTAAGAATGATGCACTTTTCATGAATCAAAAAATGCGTCTTAAATTGTTTATAAAAAAAAAGTTTACATCAAATCGAAAAACGGCTACGTACTTCTATTGAGAATGTAATTGAGAAGCTACTGTCAAAATTTCAAATAGATCCATGCAATAATTTTATTATTATTATTATTATTATTATTATTATTATTAATAGTATTCGAGTAATCTTTTCTCCCAGTTTGAAAAAAGTGATTTCGAGAAAAATGCTTTTAGAGTTTTACGAACACTTAAATCCATGAAATTCTCATCTTACCCATTCTCTTCTGGACACTCATTCTTACTCACAGTACAATCTTTATAAGGCTGTGCATCTATGATACCTTTAAAAGTTTTTAAATCGATTTTTTCAAAATTCTAGAGTGACTTTTTAAATAGTAGTAGTGAGTTACTCTTTAAATAGTACCTTATTTAGGGTATATAACCAAATATCCCAAAATATGTATGCAAAGTTTTGTAGCAAAATTCGGACTCGTTCCAATGCTACAGCTGATATACGTAACTCATGTTCGCTCACCTCATGTCCTACTTCCAAACTAAAATCATTGAGTTTTCAGTTACTGAAACTTTAGACGCATAATTTCGAAATTTACGTTTTTCAAATTGGCGGGAACGATAGCTCAAAAACTATTCAACCGTCTTGCTGAATATTTTTACATATCTATTATTACCATCGTACCGTAATATCGGGAGCGGGCGAGTCATTGGGTTCAGTCTTTTCGCCCGACCGTCTGGCAGAACCATGGCATTATTATTAGTGTGTTCGGGGTGTCTATGTCGTCGGGGTCAATATTACCTTAATAATATCAAACGTGCAAATGCCTAAAAAACTACAATTTGCTGACAAAGTGAATAAATCAATCGGTAAATTCGAAGATTTATTTTATGATGTAAAAACGGTTGTGACGGCCATGAAATTCATGAATAAATTTCATGCGTCTACGTAATTGGGTATCCCCCCTTAAAGCTCACTTATAACAAAAATATTAGGTCATATTACTAAGTGTGTGAGATTTGGATATAACCTTTATGGCCTTTATAACATTTATAACTTTTATGGTCTTCGACCTTTGTGACCTTTATGGTCTATGATATTTTCGACTTTGTAGCCCTTAACAGTATGACCTACATACCTACATAATGTATATAACTTTTATGATCTACCCTATGTATATAGCCTTTGTGGTCTTTATGACTTTGATGGCTCTTATGACCTATATGATATAACAATCGTTATCGCATATCGAAAAGTTTACGAATTTATAATTTTTTTAAGTTTATTAAATACATTGGGACTGTAGGGCTCTTTTTCCATGAAAAAAAGAAAACAAGGAGTTAAAGGAGTTTAATTCATACTTTAAAATTTATAATATTTTTATATGAGATTAAAAAAAAGCAAAATATGAATATTTCATTCACTTAATAGTAAAACATATTTTTTTGTATATATGATATTTCGTTTTAACGTTTGTAAATAAGAACTCTCGTGTTATTCTAAAATGCCTAATTTTTTTAGTACGTATTTTATTTTGACATAATAATGAAGCGAAATATTAAATAATAGTCATTTTTTTTGTAAAATATTTAGATACTTTTACTTCTTGGTTTCTAGCTACTGCTATGGTTTTTCTCCTCTCTCTTTGATTCCCTAAATTTCTTAACTACTATGTTTTATTATAGCTATGTGTAAATCTGATATCGGCTGGTTGTGAAAAAGGACAAATTCTACACTTCTCGTTCCAACGGCTAGCGTAGGGAGTCTTATTCCTTCACTACCTTCAAAGCGTACGTTGTTGCTTCAAAATGGAATATATTATAGTTAATCGTTTTTTCTAGGCAACCTAGACCCGACAGAGTTTCAATATAATTATTAAACTTTATATATTATAAACTTTATATAATTATTAAACGCGAGGGCGAACTTCGCCCCCGTAAAAATCAAGGCACAAAAAAAATAGTTTAAAATAAAGAGTTTTGAATGAAATGTCAATAAAATATACATTATATAGGTTTTTTCTATCTTGCATAATAAACCATATAGGTAGGTATCATAATATAAACGAAAACCATGTACATTTTTTTCTTTTTTCTGTTATACGAGTATCATATGTTTCAAGTATATGACATCCACTCGTCTATCTCCTAAAATATTATGATTGTAGCTCAATCATATTGAAGTGTCTACTATTACTAGCATAAATATTTCCCATTATTAATAAAATACCCTATGTAATTAAAAAATATATTCATTAAAAAAAAATGTTACCCACCTATGTCGCGTCTGATTATTTTTGTCCAGCTTGATTAGATTCGTAAAAATGAACCACTGTTGGACCACTGTGAGACTCTCACGGTAGACTACTCATATTTTTAATATTGTCCTCGATAATTGGTAGGCACCATGCTGATTTTTATTGGCGCTGATACCCGATGAAGATATCTCCCCAGATAATACAATAATTATTAATATGGGCTGGGACTGAGTCGGATTTCTTCAAAGCAAATAGTCTATCAAATTATTCCAGAAGCAAAATTTACGCCATTAAATTTTTTTATTCGCGTCGGCTACTGGTTTGCCTAGTTTGGTACATAATTAAACTGGTATAGGTAAAGACTTGCTGTATCATAATTACGCGGTTAAATATACAGTGCTAGTCATAAGTACCCTCCCCCACCTCGTATTTTTGAAGGGTTATACTTATAGGTACTAATGAAATTTGGAAAGTGAAAATAAACGGGTCCAAGCTCCTCTGCTAGTGGTAAAAAGTGACGTAATCGTCATATGTAACGTCACAAGGCCAGTGTGACCAATAAAACTGAAAAATAAAGGTACCTATTTAAAAGAGCTATTCAGTGATACTGATTTTGTCTGGGTTTAGGGTACTTTGGATGGATTAAATATATAAATACTAAAATTTCAATTGAACGTTCAATTAATACAGATTTAAAAGGCCGCCTCTTGCTAATTATCAAAAAAAGTTGACTTTTTCTTCATTCTCCATCTTCGTTTACTTTGCGTCGTTCTTACAGGTGTTTATAACTTGCATTTTCAGTTTAATTATTGTTTAACAAAACGTTTAAATGTCTAAATAAGCAAAATGGTACGTGGTCTAGCTTAATACTTGGTGGAAACAATTTGCAGCGGAACACATTTTTAATGAGAGATACCCCGATGGCCATATATCGAGGACTTATTTGAGAAAACTTCTTCATTTTCTTCAAGTTTGTTTGAAACATCTGGTAGTGTTAATGAACAAGATGTTCGTGAAAAAGATACACAGCTCCTAGCAAAAGGAAATGTATCTGTATCATCGGGCCTATACTTTTCAATATTAACTTAATCGACGAAATGTATCTGGAGATGTTCTGGAAGACAATCCAGCTGAATTTGGAGACTCGGAAATAATGTTCCAGCAAGAATGTGTTCCTGCACACTATTATGGTGCAGTAAGATGTTCTCTAAATGATATCGTGGTAGATGGATTGGACGACGATGTCCGATATAATGGTTAGCTCGGTCACCCGACCTCACACTTTTAATTTTTTTCTGTGTATCTTAACCCTTAGTGGTCACTGTGGGTCCAGGGGACCTAAGCCCTATTTTCAAAATCGCTCCTTCATCCTGCTAAATAAATATACATACTTTTTTGAACGGCCACAAAAACCATTGAATTTCCTTAAAAGTATATAGTTTCAAGATTGTAAAACGATTTTTTTTAAGTTAAGAATTCCAAAAGTTATTGCAATTTCTGTGAAATAAGTCATTTTTCGAAAGTTTGTCTTGTACAATTTTTTTGCATTGTTAAAAATTTATTTTTCATTTACAACCGACTTTGTTCCATTAAAATAGGTTCAACTTATACCCCGGAATTTTTTAAATTATTTAAAATGCATTATTCAATTATTTATAACAATTTAAAGACGTCTGGGTCCGATGGACCCAGTCTGACTATTACGTTTTTCTGGGAAAGTGTGACTACCAAGGGTTAAATCCAAGAAGTCTAGAACTAAGGAGATCGAACTGTGACTTTTCGCTATATAACGCGACGGGCTCGAATATGTCCTCCTCCAGAGGCGCTGTAAACAATTGTGTACCACGGTTGCCACGGTATACAAATAGAAATCTATACATATACCGTGGTTCTGTACTAATCTTTGTGCGTTAGAGGTTAGAGTCCGTGTGGTTAGGTTATGTGAATGTCCGTTGTGCGAATATGGCAGACGCTCGATATTTTTCGTTAATTTGTTGTTATCTTTGCAATTACAAATTTTCGTAATTATCATTATGAAAATGTACTCAAAATATTTCATGTTACGTGCTACAATGTTAACAATACAACAAAAGAAAATATTTCATTTCATGCATACATCAGTAATTTGAAATAATGTCAGGTTATTCTGACGCTTCGGAACGCTTATTGTATCACATAATGCAACACAGCACTTTCGAACCATATTTATTTAACATTCGATGTGTATTTTTATTAAAGCCAAACGGCATGTAAGCATACTGTTACATTTGTGAAGTGTCATTAGTGACAGCTGACAGTTATTAAGTTTTTTTGTTTACATACTTACAATTAGTCTATTTAGTTTATACACTAACTGTTAGTAAATCATTGTATGGAATGGCTTATTAAATATTCTAGATGTCAAATGAATTATCTAGAACATTTAAAAACTATAAATAGTGTTGTTGTTGCTAGAATAGAGTTAGTTGTGATTCAAATTTTACACAGTTAAGATCGACAAGTTGTAGAGTATTCACATGTGGTCCGCTGCTCATCACGTGACATCGAGTACACCACTGTTTACAGCGCCTTCTGGAGGCGGACAGATTTGATCCCATGATACCGAACGAGTTCGGTCTCCTTAGTTCTAGTCTTCTTGATTAAATCAAAGGTTTACGCTACAGAACCTGACAGTATTGACATTTTAAAACATCGAATTGTTAAAGAATGTAGGGCTATTTGACATTTTAGCAATAGGGTGTTTTACTGTCGAGAAGAAGATTTTTAACACTTATTTAGTATAACAGCTGGTTTTAAATCTTTGTTAATTAAATTCTAGACTAAAAATTTAGTGTTTATTTATTTAATCCATCAAAACTACCCTAAAAGCCAAACAAAATTTGTATGACTGAATATTCCCCTTCCACAGTCACATCATATTACATAGTTATATTATTTGTTTTAATTATGCGTTGGTATCAAACTAAAACGCCCTTTTAATCTTCGCAATTGCACTTTAATCGCAATTTCTCTTAACCCAGTCCTGTCTTGGTTCGGCAAAAAATGGCTTGTGGACGACCCGCGGTTACATTTCCACCCCTTGCAACACAACTTTGCTTTTCGTAGAACCCAAGGGTTCCTGTTTTATCTTCGAAAACGAAACACTCGAAAACGAAATTTAGATCACGAACATGTGCCCACTTGACATTGATAACTCGTCACGGTTCGAGACAAATCTAGTTGCTTGTGACAGCTGACAAGGTTCTGAAATAATTTAGACAGTTTAAAGAGGCGGATGCATAAAATTTATGATATGGCTGCTTACGGACAACCGTTGTCTGGTTGTTCGTTGATATGTTGTCCTTTCTCTAATACAGTCTGAACCTAAAGTTTAAATGACATTCTCAGCAACTATCCGTATTGTTAGAATACATACATACGTTATATTTCGGAAAATGGAAAAAACAGTACAATATGCAGACAAACGTAAAATATTAGTAATTTTGATACGGACAGTTAATTTTCCCTTCACGATGAATCATCTCCAAAATATCTTTTGGAAATGAATGGATCTAAAAGGAAGGTTTCTTCGGATAACTCAGATCGGCAGTAAACAGCAGACAAAGTAATATTGTCTCTATAATTTGTAACAAAGAAGATATTCTCCGACTTCTTCGGTGTCGGCTATGTCGAAAGTGGGCCCAGAAATCATATAAAATAATAGTAAAGAACAATGTTAAAAAAGTGCAGTGTATTGCCCACCGAGACACACCTAAAAAACCTGATCAAATCACCATTCGATAAGTTTATCAAAAAGGTACTGAATCTAATATTTTAACTTAGCGTTACACTTATATAAGTAACAAAATCATCAATTTATTATCAGATCTTATTTGAATGACTTTCAAATAAGATCTGATATCAAAAATGTAATTTCATCAGATTTTTTTTACGTCTAATGGTGATTTGACAAGCAATTGATAGTCGCCAAATGTCGGAATCGTCAGTTTTATATCAGATTTATATTCAGCGACCACAAAAAACATTATTTCAAATGAATTTCCTTTTTTCTTTATTTTCAATGATGACTTGATAGCTTGTTGACAGCTATTTGACAGCTGCCAATTTTCGAAAACATCAGTTTGACTTTAAATTTGTTTCAAGTGACCTAAAAAACCTTTATGTAAGTTTTTTATAAAAAAATTTCAAACAATGTGTTTTGCACAAAAATATGCACTCCCGACGATATTCCCGGTGTGTTTTTTTTAAATTTTTTAATAGCAGAGCCGAGTTCAGTGGCTCAAAATCTATAGAATTCGATGGGTTTTTTAGGCGTGAATGTGTTTTTTAGGCGTGTCTCCCGGTGATCAAAAAACGGCACTTTTTTAACATTGTTCTTTGCATTTCTTTTATAAACAATGGTTTTAAAATTTCATTATTGATATTATCCATCCATGATAATGATAATTAAAATAAATCTGGTCCCAACTGGTTACAATATTGTCAATTTCACGAGTATACCTGTCCAATTCAAGGAAAGGTGCTCATAAAGTGGTAAATGTAATGGTAAAAATAATTTGGTAAATACAACAAAGTAAAAGAAAATTGTGTAGTTTACTGTCCGTTATTTTTCATTCTATTATAAATACATTGATTCGCAAATGGATTACTGATAAAATAATAAGATACATAGTGAATACAAAATGTTATACCACAATTCCCAATCCCCTTTTACAATATTTTATATACAAGTATGTTGTATACCGCTTGCTTTTCTAACACTATCTACTCATATTATAATAACCATAATAATAATAATTATTATTATTCATCCTTTTGATCACAATTATATGATATAAGATATGTCAAGAATATAATAAAGTAACAACTATCTTCCTGGATTCAAGCTATCTGACACCTTACAGACGCTTACCATCACATTTTATTACTATTCCATTATATGACTCACAAGGAAACCTCCCCAAACCGAACACTCTGATTTCCTTTATTTTTTATATGTATCAAAAATTAAGAGATACGAATTTTTTTATCTGCGGAAAAAACTTTTTATTTCAAAATGCCATTTCTAATCATATTACCGTTTTCCGAACAGTAAGGTGTTGTTCACCCCTTTAAAAGGGGTTTTATCAAAAGCTCCAAAATATGTCATCTTCATTTTATCATATCATTTACATAAATATTATTTGTAATTTTTTTGAGCCAATATGAATTTTTTATTTATAAAAAAACGATTGAAAAGCATAATTTTTTCGAAACAAAACATAGGGGTTGCAACCCCTGCAGTCGGAATCACTTGCGAAACATTTGTTTTTAAATAATAAGTAATTCTTTTTTTGTTTCATTTAAAAATATTGATTAGAACCCGAGATATTTAGAAAAAACTGTTTTTGGGAGTGAACTTTGAGGGTGAATTTCACCCCCTAAATATGTTTTTCCGCCGAAAAAAACGTGTCTCTTAATTTTTGATGCCCTACAACATATATAAATATGAAGGAAATCAGAGTGTTCGGGTTGGGGAGGTTTCTTGAAGAATTGAAGAAAATTTCCAAATTTCAAAACATTCAGTTTTCTTTCCTTTAACGGAAACTTACTCATTAACTATGCTTTTACACATATATGTACGTGCTAATGAAGCACTTGTATTTAATTATTTACGTTATGTATAAGTGATTTTTGAAAATAATAGGGAATAATTGAAAATAAAAGACGTGTCCAAGGGTTTTCGCAAAATATTTTTAGTTTTTAAAATATTGAATTTATGCAAACCTTTATGTCCTCAATGTTATAGTTTTCATAATATCAACATATTAGAGTCACATTGTTTCTTATGTTTATTTATTATTTATTTTCATTTTTAAGTTTTTTGCATTTTGAATGAAATATTTTCTACTTTATAATATTTTGGAAGAAGTAATTTAATATAAATCTCTTTAACAAATTCACACTTTAACAAAACGTTTCCACTTAATACTGAAACACTTTTTTAAACTTAACGCACGCTTCGCCAACCATAATCATGATATGGTTAAAACTCAATAAATATTACTTTATAAATATGTACTCACTTTTCATAAAAATTATTATATTTTTGTATTTATTTACAAAATGCGGGTCAAGCAACCATATCCCATATGCTGTCATTTCGAAACTGTGGTCCTGTCGCATATTGTTCCGTTTTCCCGTAGACGGTCTCAATATACACTCATCCAAAAGTATTTTCTACACTAAAAATCGTCTAGAAGTAGGCAAACTCTATTCAAAGTCGCGTATCGGGAATCTGTTCCATGTTGCCGCTGTGAAATTACACAAGGTAGGTGAGTGCGGAACGCTTAATTCGTTTAATCGGGTCCACCTCGGCCACATTTACATCTCAAAGGGTTTCACTAACGACCCTCCGTCACGCTCTGAACTACCCTAGAGCCCGACGCAGGGTGCGTAACCACAACACGAACAGGACCGTCCCCAGGTTCTACCCATTCCCAGCGAACTTTCTAGAAATATTTAGTAGATGCTTACTTCTTCAATAATGCTGTGGTGAATGTACTTATAGCAGTTACAAAAACATAATATTGTTTTTCCGCATAATCTCCCCGCCTAGAAACACATTTGCCCCAGCCCAATGGGAGCCTCTTTATTCCGTCATCGTAAAACCTCTTCGGACGTTCACATAGCCATTGAAGCACAAACTTCTCTACCGCTTGGTCGTCGTCGAAACGTAGATCTCCAATCCTTTCTTTCAGTGGTCCAAAACGATGTTCGAACGGAGAAAAAAACACTCTAGAGTGTAGGGAAAATGTTCCAACGTAAACAGATTAGGTCCCTACCTAATCTATTTAATTTTTACTTCGTAGCGTTTGCTGAACGAAGCCGTGCATTATCGTAAAGAAAACTGACATTTTTGACCGATTATAACTTTCTTAAAAACAATATTATGTTTTTGTAAATACTATAAGTACATTTACCACAACTTTAATGAAGAAGGAACCATCCTCTTTAATATACTTAATAATATTTAACGAGAAACAGTCAAATGGAAATATATGTATCTCAATATTAACTTAAAGCAAAAGTATCGTTTTAAAAATTATCCTTTTAAAGTTACATTTAAACGACTAACTGCCATTTGATGTTTGATGTTAAAATATATGTATGGATTTTATTATCATAAAGAAGTTGTTAAATAATTTAATTAAACTGAATTACTGCACTGCAAAACTAAGGACATCTCGTAGTTGCCAACTTTGTTGGATTATCTGAACATACTAGTCCCATTTAAATACACTAGAAGGCGATACTTTCAAGGCAACACATCCGTACACTCTCCTGGTCAGGATACAGCCCACACAATCGTTGTTCGTCATTCGCAGTCAGATATGTCACACTAATTGATAAGATCGAATTTCTGGTCTGTAACTTGTAATGGTGAATAACGATGAACGGAATCCTTTTCGCTACATAAGCTTAATGGACTCACAATTAGTGTGTGTTTCGGGAAGGACGCCTGGTAGGCCGCCTTCGTCGGACGTGTCAAAACATGTCTAGTCTCATTTAAACATACTCGAGGACGATATCTCCAAGGTAACACCACACCATATAGATGATTACAGGTTAAAGCCGGTCCTGTCACGCAGTTATGAACCGTGTCAAATGGCACACGCTCTTACGATTTCGGAACAGTTCACCTTTTGTTAAGTAATAATTAGAGCCCGTAGGTTAATAATAGATTCCAGGGCCGGTCTTAAAGCGACTGGAATATTGGTATAACGGGCCATCCAAAAAAAAAAAACGTCTTCAAATTTGGCTATGAATGAGAGAAATACAAATAGCGGTTATGTTGAAGCTGGAAACGAAACATTGTTATTGTCAAACTTTTACCAAATGACTGTCACAATTGTAAAATAAATAATGGTTGTCACATAATGTAACAGTGTTGACAAAAGTATCGAATATCAAGAATATCAAAAGTCGTAAAGTATCGCATATCAGAAATCAAAAAATATCAAGAATAGAAATACGTTTTTTTTTTGGTCGGCCAACTTTGATGACGTATTTTTTTAGTATTAGTTAACCTGCGGTCATCTGAATCCGAATAGCTGATCATTCGTGTGCATAAAACGTCGATACATTTATAAAAATGTCGAGACAGCGTCCGTCACATGTTACGGTGGAGCGTTGGATAAACAATTTTACGGAACTGACCTTTAATGGCAGTGAACTGCGTTGTACCGTGTGTGACAGTGGACTGACGGGGCACGCAAAAACCGATGTTTTTCAGCATGTTGCTACAGACAAAGATAAAGCTCGTGTAAGTGGGAGTGTGAGTGCGCGAGACAGACAAAGACAATTTGACTTGATTTAGTCAAAATGACGGTAGCATGTAATATTCCATTCGTCAAATTAGATCACCCCCGAGTTCGTTCAGTTCAAGTTGTCCAGAACGCTATGAGTGGATAGTACGCGAAGTTAGTTCACCTGCAGAAACAACTGTTAAACACTTTTTCAAAGCGCCATTGTGTGAAGACATAAAAAAAATCGTTAAGAGACTGAATAAGGCAAAAGCCGTGAAAGTGCATTTGAAAGCTTCAAGGACATACACAATTTAATTCACATCACATGTTTGGCATACGGTCTTCATCGAATTGCCGAAACTTGTTGCTCTAGTTAATCTAGTGTTGACAGCCTTGAATGTGATAAAAGTGAATGTGATACAATTGAATGTGATACAGGTATTTGTGAAAGCAACATCCAGAAGAAAAAACGTTGTCGGACGTTCTACCAAGGACACCACTACCAGCGTAACCTATTGTGACTCGTTGGGGCACATGGGTACCGACAGCTATAAGTGACAGGCTCTAGAGGTCAACTCCTGAACATATGGAACAGTTATTGATAATTTATGGAAACTCAACTGGCAGTACAGACACGTTATAGCAGCGGTTACAGTGTGCAAAAAGTTATTTTGTCTATGCAGTGTGTATGTAAGTTCTGTGTCTTGTGATTATGCTTCCTTTGCCGATTAGTTGGGCTACAACAATCACCATCGCATGTATAAGGTAAGACCTGTCTAACATTTCTGAACGCACTAATAGTGTATCCTAGAGCCGCCCCTTATAAAACACGGACCTATTATTAACCTCCGAGCTCTAGTAATAATCTAATCACATACACAAGTTATTAAAAAGAGTCCTTCAAATAAAAACCTCCTAGAAGTGGGTACATTAACTTATAATACGATATGATTGCTACTTTTTTTGGCATTTCAAACACCAAGGTGTAGTATTATGGAATTGTCTATACAGTAAAAAGGACGGCACATAGAGGCTTTCTAGTTGTAACGTGAAACATAAACTAAAACACACAAAATGCCGCGAAAGAGCTTCTTGCACGCCAAGTCAAACATGGCGCAAGAGGGAAAAGGGGAAAACGGTGATGGGTTGCTCCAGTTCTTAAAGCGTTTGAAAAATATGACAACTATATGTTTTTGTGCTCTAAGCTGTACTGAAGCTGCACTAGCCAACAAAAAAGATTCAATAAACGAGATATCTATACTACAAGCAAATGTATGTATATCTTGAAAGAAAAAATGCATTTGGGCGGAATATGGGACACGAGCTACACAGCAGCATTCGTTTTTACTCGTACTATTGTAAGTAAAATCGACAGTTTCGAACAGTTTTTTTGTTATATTTTGACACGTACTAATTATCAATACTCATGTATAACAATAACTTCCCCTTGATCTTGGAATTGTAAAGGCGAATGAAATAATTGGAGTGGACCATGAGATTTCTCAAAATTCGAACGTTGGGCATTGCCGACGACGTATGTTTCGAGACATTACGTCACAGAAGCCACTCTCCAATAAAATTATCGTAAACCTTAATGACGCCTACTCTCTGTTTTACTATCTGTTAAAATCAAGGGATGCAGTTTGTGTAAATTGATGTACGTATCTAATAATGATCTTTATTCTCAATTGAAACTTTGCTAATTAGTACATTAACAAATACTGTATAATTTAATCACTGTATCTCCTGTTTCAGATTAATTACTCCCTGGGCTGCAGAGAAAAATGCCACACACCGGTAAGTATCTATTAAGTCATGTGCAATATCAAATGTATCTCTTGGAATTAAATTTTTTTATTAAAACTATTCTGCTCGATGTTATATTCTGCTACAAAAAAAAAAAAGAAAGAAATCTCTCTTTTCTCTTTTAGTCAAGGAAATTTAACATTCCACCTCCAAAATTTCCGCAGTAAGATGAATTTTGACGTAATTAAGCTCGTTGGATTCCTTGTAAAATTTAGAAAAAAATGTTACCTATTTTTGTCATATACAAATCAGTAACTAGTTACTCGGGGGTTTTTGGGGTCGCTGATCACGAATCTGATATCAGAAATTGACCCCGATGAACCTGGGGACCAGGAGCCCTGGTCGCCAGGCCCATCCCCGAGGTTTTCCCTCGAATTCGGCCTGAAACTAAACGAAAATGGTCACTCGGGAGTTTTTGGGGTCACTGATCATGAATATGACATCAGTGTGGTGCCTTGTCACATTCCTTACTTATCTCCAAAGTTTGGCCATTAATTTTGTACAGTCGCGAACTAGAATTAATTTTCAACTACATTTGAAGGATTTTGGAAAGAAATCAAATATAAGTACTTTTTTTTTATTTTAATATTCAAATTTTCATTGAAAATCTATTTATTTTTTTCTTTCGGAGTATAAAACAGGATCAATCTGCTCTAATGCTAAAAACGTTACAAAAGAAGTAATTGCTTCCAAAACGGCCAATTTGGACGACGATATAAATGAAGTAGAAGATAGGAAAAATGATGATAAAACAAACGAAGAAATAGAAAATTAAGAACAGAAATATTTGTATAAATATGATAATGAAAAAAATATATATTATTACCCCTTATACTTACCACAACTACCCTGCAATTATTGTCATCATTATTAGAATATGTAGCATTATTTCAAGTATTATGTTTATAAATATGTGTTGTTATGTATATAAATATATATGTATATTATATGTAAGAGAAATGTCTACATACATGTATGTAATAAAAAATATATATAAATAAGAGCTTTTAAAACATTTTATAAAGTTTAAATACTGCGAAAGAGTAAATACTGCGAAAGAAAAAATAAATTGATTTTCAATGAAAATTTGAACATTAAAATAAATAAAACGTACTTACATTTGATTTCTTTCCAAAATCTTTCAAATGTCGTTGAAAATTAATTGTAGTTCTTGACTGTACAAAATTAAGTGTTAAACTTTGGAGATAAGTAAGGAATGGCACTACACTGATATCATATTCATGATATCGCGACCCCAAAAACCCCAGATTGACCATTTTCGTTTAGTTTCAGACCGAATTCGAGGGAAAACCTCGGGGATGGGCCTGGCGACCAGGGTTCCTGGTCCTCCAGGTGTAACGGATAACAAAACTAACAACATATTCATGATCAGCGACCCCAAAAACCCCCAAGTATCCATTTTCGTTTAGTTTCAGGCCGAATTCGAGGGAAAACCTCGGGGATGGGCCTGGTGACCAAGGTCCCTGGTCCCCAGGTTCATCGGGGTCAATTTTTGGCACCAGATTCATGATCAGCGACCCCAAAAACTCACGAGTAACCAAATTCAGCCCGTTTCGGCCATGTATTCTCCAATTATGATTTTTTCTTTAATTGGCTGGAAAAATTGCACCCCAAAAATGCATTTTTTTAGGTGCAGTAATGCAGTTTCTTATTTGTATATTACAAAAATAGGTAACATTTTTTTCTAAATTTTACAAGGAATCCAACGAGCCTAATTACGTCAAAATCCGTCTTACTGCGGAAATTTTGGAGGTTTGGCTCTTTTTTGTGCTAAATTTCCTCGTCTATTTCTAACTTTTAAAAGAATACTTTTAAAATTCTGTCAGTCTGACGGCTTTTTCTGATAGGCTATTGGGTGTAGAAAACGAGATTTAGCTATTAGGTAAGTTTTTTTCCAAGAAAATTAATGACGATTTCTATTCAGCCATATCTCAAATACGTCTGTCGATAATTTTATTTCAATACCTTATACAGGGTATTTAGCACAAAAAAAAACAAATTTTCAAAAAATTGTATTTTTTTTGGGCCTGTACGGTTCATACTTACCTTTATTGGCATACTACTGATATGGTAAACTCACTTCATTATGAAGAATAATTGTGGCCAAAAATGTGGCAAACTTCTTTTATACTGACAGAGCAAATTGTGAACGAAATTATGTTGTTGGGAAAGTTTGAAATTCTCGCATTTTCGTAAGGACGCAGGGGCAAACATCGTATTTTAGGGAGTGGTTACTAGCCCTAAGTAGAGGGCTGTAATAATAAAAAACTTCAAACGAAATCTGTAAAAAAAAATCAAAAAATACGTGCCCCACCAGGTCTTAGAAACGACTTGTTTTGCTATTCTAGCCTTCTACTTATGAATAGTAATCACCCCTTAAAATATGATGTGGCTCCCATGCTTCCTTACGAAAATGCAAAAATTTCAAATGCCACAAGCTGCCACTGCAAATAATGTAACTTGCTCCGTGAGTAATAAAGAATTTTGCCATGTTTTTGAGTTTTTTTTTATTTTAGTATTTAGTTTAGTTAGTATTGTTTTACAATTTTTTACAACACTAAAATGGCGCCAATAAAACTAAGTATAAAATGTACAGATCTAAACAAAAATGCCATTTTTTGAAAATTTGTTTATTTGTGCCAAACACCCTGTATCAGGTATTGAAATAAAATTATATACAGACGTACTTGAGACATGGCTGAATCGAATCGCTATTTTTATTTTTGGGAAAAAAATATTGCCTAATAGTCACACCCCGTTTCCCACATCCAATAGCCAATCAGAAAAATCCTCCGGACTGACCAAAATTTAAAATTACTCATATTGTTAAACAGAACTTTTTTAGTATCATCTTACCAAAAAAATAAAATTGAAAACCCCCTCCAAAATAGGAAGGTAGTTCCATCTCAAAGAGCATACACTGTATATTAAAATGAAAAAATACTACATTATTGCTGATAAAACAACAAGATAATTTTATAATTTCATTCGCTTGTCGCGATAAGATTTTGAAGGTTTGTTCCAGCATTCTACAGATTTATTACAGCGTTCCACAGACTTTAACTAGTTGGAAACTATTGCCCTTGTAACTAAAACAAGCCTTGATACAGGATGAATATTTACGTTTCAAGATATTTTAAATGCGATACGAAATAAATTTGCGCCCCAAATATTTTTGCTGGATTTCAAATTTTTGTTGATGTGGACCCGCCTTTACACTCATAATGTTTAATGAATGGCGCACAATGAGTGGCCACACAAATAATCCCAGCAAAAAACTCAGTCAGACTCATTGTTTCATCAGCCGATAATAAGACATAAATTCATTTGAAATTTTTTCCCGTATTAAATGTAGGTAAGCGGAGTCTCTTATGTTATGTATTGTATGTTCTTGTAATTGATCGTTTATAAATATTAACGAGATTCTCGAATGCTGGTTACATGCAGCAATGAGTGATGGCCGCTTGAAAAAGCCGCTTACCTTGCCTCTGTACAGGACCGTACTACGCAAAGAAACACAGGCGGCGGTGCATCCTGGCTTTACCTCAGTATAATACAGTGTTTGCCAGTAGGATGAATTAAATCCTATCAATCATCATATTAAATCAATCCCCAAACTAGTAAGCTAAAACCTTTATATTATATTTGCAGGCTCTGTTACGCTGTACCGGGTGGGCAAATTTCGATGTTTTTATAGGGTATCTCGGTAACTGTAAGGGCTATGGAAACATGAACCCACCTTTCCCGACCTCTTTTTTCGAGATAAATTCATTGGTGAAAACCAGAATTTGCTATATCTTTTTCGTTTTCGAGTTGTAAACGAAAATTGATTTTTTTGAGTTTTCGATTGGTGTCGATAACTCGGTTGTTTGTAAAATTAGAAGAAATCTGTTTGCACGTTCTACAGGCACTTTTTTTAAGTAGAATAGGATTTCCTTAACAGATTT
The DNA here is from genome assembly GCA_029963805.1 of Aromia moschata. Classification (NCBI taxonomy): domain Eukaryota; kingdom Metazoa; phylum Arthropoda; class Insecta; order Coleoptera; family Cerambycidae; genus Aromia; species Aromia moschata. Next base: position 21,158 of record JAPWTK010001408.1, read on the forward strand.
TTTATATCTTGTGTAGTTTTCGAGTTATGGCATAAACTTCTATTTTTTTAAATAGAAACCATAGTTGGCTATGATTTAGCTAAAAAGAGGATTTTTTTCTCTTTACAACGATATATAGTTTGTGGGGTCTATGATGAGTGTTTATGCGGAAACAGTTAAAAATTTTAATTTTTTGTATAGGTATACTTACTTTGTTTTTTCCTTTGCAGGAAGAGTAAGTTTCTATAGTAACACATTGTTACAACAATGTTTTAATAATAATAACTGTTGCTATGGAAATTTACTCCTGCGAAAAGTAACATAAATACATAGTAACAGTCGTATATAATGAATGGTATATTAAACTTAAATAACTAATTATGACATATTAGTGACTAATTAATAATTAATTATAACATATTCATAACAAGAAAGTTTAACACACTTAACAATCAAATTTGTAACAAATAATGTATGTAAAAAATACGATACAATATATTTTACAAAAAACAAAACTAGACAGATTAAAAAAAAAAAAAATACGAGCATGATTATTTACCTAAAGTTTTCAAATTGTCGTCCGTTGTTTGCGATGCACAGTTCACATCGCTTTGAAACACTTTTTGTTGCATTATAGATGTGAATATTTGAAACGGAATTCAGACAGTCTATAAGATTTTCTCTCAGTTGAACCAGTGTATTATTTGTCTTTTTGTATAAATTGTCTTTAATGGTTCCCCAAAAAAAGAAATCTAACGGTGAGAGATCTGGCGACCGAGGAGGCCACTTTACTGGCCCATTGTTCCCTATCCATTTCTCCCCAAAATTAGTATTTAATAATTCCGAGATTAAATTAGTATTATGGGGTGGTGCCCCGTCTTGTTGAAAAAATACATGTCGTCTTTCGTTAAGTGGCAAGTTGTCTAAAAATTCTTCTACTATGTGGTAGTTTATCATATTGTAATACCGTTGACCATTTAAATTGTCATCATAAAGTTGGTAAGCTAAAATGCGGTTATTATATAGGGCACACCATACACTAAAACCGAAACGTCCTTGATTTTGAACATCAACAGTCTGATGAGGATTATCTTCAGACCAATAATGTTTGTTGTGTCGGTTGAAAATTCCGGCACTACTTACGTAACTTTCATCTGTCCAAATGATATTTTTAAAAAATAATTGGTCTTGCTCAATTTGTTGTAGGTACCAATTGCAGAAATCCAGTCGGCGTTCAGGATCAGTTGGAAGGAGCTGTTGTTGTTTCCTTATTGTATAAGGTCTAAATTTGTGTTTTTTTAAAACTGAAAGTGCTCTTCGTCGCGATATACCAGACTCTGCTTCAATTTGCCTACTTGAAATTGAAGGATTTACGACTACCATACCAACAACATTTATGGCAACATCCTCAGCATCTTGAATACGATAATTTTTTGGTCTTGGTTTATTAAATCCTCCGTATTCAACGAGGTTTTCTTTTAGTCTACCAAAGATGGACATATTAGGTTGTCTCCTTTCAGGGTAGCGATTAAAATATGCTTCCGATGCAGCTTCAGAATTATATCCATTTTGAATAAAACACTCTAGCATATTAAACTTTTCGTAATTTTGATACGCCATCGCGCCTTGTCAATTTCTTTAATCGAAACTTTAAAACTATAATGCAAGTAAAAACCAAACATAAACAATTAATCAAAACAGTAATGTGTAACTGTGTATTTACATCCCAATATCCAACTGTTCTGTTTTCAAAATGACAGGCGCCTACTGTGCAAAATCATTGAAATTACTATACTGTCCTTTATTAGAAAACATATGTTTTTAACTGTTTCCGCATAAACACTCATCATAGACCCCACAAACTATATATCGTTGTAAAGAGAAAAAAATCCTCTTTTTAGCTAAATCATAGCCAACTATGGTTTCCATTTAAAAAAATAGAAGTTTATGCCATAACTCGAAAACTACACAAGATATAAAAAATCTGTTAAGGAAATCCTATTCTACTTAAAAAAGTGCCTGTAGAACATGCAAACAGATTTCTTCTAATTTTACAAACAACCGAGTTATCGACACCAATCGAAAACTCAAAAAAATCAATTTTCGTTTACAACTCGAAAACGAAAAGATATAGCAAATTCTGGTTTTCACCAATGAATTTATCTCGAAAAAAAGAGGTCGGGAAAGGTGGGTTCATTTTTCCATAGCCCTTACAGTTACCGAGATACCCTATAAAAACATCGAAATTTGCCCACCCGGTACATGTGTCTGAAATTTGAAGTGGATATCTTGCATCGTTCGCGAATTAATTATAGATAAGGAAAAAGTATATTACCCCCATTTATCTCCCAACCCCTAAACCGATTAAGCTAAAAATCGAATCAGTTCCAGACCTCATCATGGTGCATGTGTTTCATATTTCGCATTTTCGAGTTATCGTATGCACAAAAAAGACACACATAGACAAACCAACAGGTGGAAAATTATTTTTCGCCTAAACTTAATACTCGACGTTTCAGAACGTTTTAGGCCCATTTGGCCAATAAAAATTATTATATTTTCACTCCACGACGTAGGTGTGGAAGTAAAATGAGAGTAGATACTTAATAATGTGATATTTAAATTCTCAGACCTCAAAAACATTCACATTAACACAATTAATATTAAAATACACAAAAAAAATGCCCCCTCCCCTCATGTATACAAGAAAAACATAATCTGCCAAATGAAGAGAAAAATTAAATTTGGTTTGGTTACACATAACTTTTCACAATCTCTTAATATATTTCTTATATTTTATTGCAGTTCTCTCTCTCGTACTCCAAGAAGAGTAAGAGATTTTTTATGGAAGTCTGGTAATTACACTAGGTGAATATTAAAATTTGTGTTAAACACATTTATTTTACTTCGTACTTCCTTGTGGTGAAAATTCTCAAAAGTGAGTGACATTTTCCTTAGTAAAAAATGAAAATTTTAAGTTATACGAAGTGTGTAAATTAAGTAATAAGACTGACCTTTTTATTTTTTTTATTCGAATAGAATTACAATTCAGTATTGTCTTCTTCAAAATAACTTCCTTGGGAACACAACAACGCTGGAAATGGTTCTTCCATTCCTCATATCAGTGCTGGAACTCATATACTGAAATAGCCTTCAGCTAATCGGTTACAGCCGTTTGAATGTTTTCTATGGTCCCAAAATGTACCTTGAGGTGATTTTTCAATTTATTTTCGATTTTTTCTCAAAAAGTCACAAGCTCAAGTCAGGCGAATAAGGAGGCTGAGGAGCCACAGGAATGTTTTTACTGGCTAAATAATCATTTACTGAAATGGCTGTGACAAGGCGCATTGTCGTGATGCAACATCCAGTTGTTTTTGATGTTTGGTCTCACACGCATGACCCTTTTTAGAAGTTTTTCAAGTGGTTTCCGGGCCACTCAAACACTCAAGTCTCATCACCAGTAATGACACGTTCCATAAAATGGGAATCATTTTCAATCGATTCCAAAAAGTCAAGAAACCTTTCCCTCCTGATGTCCTTTTGTTCCTGCGAAAGGTTTTTTGGAACCATTTTTGCACAGATTTTTCTCATCCCCAATTCGTTAGTCAAAATCTGATGAATAGTGGTATGATTCAAATTTAACTCTTCCCCAATCATTCTTGTCGTCAACCGACGATCTCAACGCACAAGATCTCGTGTTCTATCGACATTTCCATCAGTTCTTGAAGATTAAGGCCTTCCGCTGCGTGGTTCATCTTCAGTTGACTCTTCTTCTGGGAATGCCTTAAATCACCGAAAAACCTGGGCTCTTGAAAAAACACTGTCTCCGTAGGCGTGTTGAAGTTTTGCAAATGTATCTATTGCGCTGTGTCCAAGTCTGAACCAAAACCTGATAGCACACCGTTGCTCAAAATTAGTGTCACTCATTTTTAAAACGCACTAGAAAAAAACGATTTACGAAAACAGTCACAAAGAACACACAAATGTATCTACATGTTCAACTTATACTGAAGGCGCATTACTTGTTAACTTACCTCCCATTCAAGTCCCGTCTCCGCAGTGTTGCTAGATCGGGCGCTACATTGCGAATCTCATTACTTAATTTACACACCTCGTATACTTCGGTTTAAAATCTATGGCTATCATACACATTGTGTAAAATTAAAGAAAATAACTTTGAACTTATACACTGTTCAAAGTGTTGTAAATAAACAAAACTGTTATGTGTTTAAAAAATTCGTGTGAACATTATATTTCTCAATGAAACTGTTCATTTCGAAAACGTTCTTGTCTAAGATAAACTTTTACACTTAGATATTTGAGAAGAGGTTTAAACATTTTTCGTTTCATCAATTATTAGCATCTATATATCTACTTCCTATCGGTATCTGGCGGTAGGGTAAAAGAAACATTGTTTTTCTATAATCATTGAACTACATTTTCATAAATAACAATTTGTTGTTAATATGCGATGCAACTTTAGTGTCCTATTTCCAAAGTACAGTCCTGTACATACACGCCAGGAGGCCAGGGCGGTAAAAATGTGCTGCGAAAAGATGTGGGTATATTAATAAAATGCGAACTGGGTAAATGTGTCTGCATATTTACGTGTGTCTGGCATCCGCATATGCTCTAAATTTTTTCGTCTATCCCCTGCATAATATGTGATAATAAAATATGTATAATTAAATATCCCGCTAAAGCAACAAACATTAATTGAACCAAAAATTGGAGCGCTGTATTATCTTACGTTTTTGGAATTCGACTACTATCTACTCTATACCCCCACCCTCAGTAACATGCTGAGTATAGTCCTTTGTTCGTAATACTGCTGCATCAGGTCAGCAAAATAATAAAAGTGTCGTCCTTCAGTCCAGATGTTTTGTATACGACACAAACTCGTGGATACTTCGAAACAATAGCTGGTTAGAAAGTTGGCAAATAATAATTAGTTGGGAATTAGAATTGTAAGTATATTGAATTTACAACATTGAAATAGAATCACAGACACAGGGGGAAAAAGTTGTTGTTCACTAAACTATAACGCCATATACATATGTTTTCTAAGTTGCTGTATCTAAATCCAAGTCTGTTTAACAATTCACGTTTATGTCACAATTCATCTTTAACCTCAATTCAGGTCAAAAAACCCGCCAAACTAAAAATCCCGAAAACAACCTTTTTCAAGTTGATAAATTAAGCCTGGCATATCTGTTTCTGGAGTCACCAAATCCGAATCAGTTGTCTGTTTAGCTCTCCCGAGTCAGTTTGTCCCTTGCGCCAAAGATATTTAAAAATAGTGGGTACTGATAGCAAAAGTAGTGTCCTTGAAGCTAAAAAACTGCTGTCTAAGGAATCACTAGATCCACTACTTCCATATCTAATTTTTCCATAATCAATTGTAGTAGATCTCTAAAAACATTAGTTGATATTTAAAGACCTTTATAGCCTGATTAGCCTCTATGTCCTTTATATCATTTATGATTATATGTGACCTTTATGACATATATAAACTTTCTGACTTTATGACTGTTATAGCCTTCATGACCTATTTGGCCTATTAGACGTGACCTACTTGGCCTATTGGACGTCTATAAACCATATGATCAATATAACAATTTATGACTTATGTATAATAAACAAAAAAACGAGGAAAGTCGATTTCAAAGTTAGTATTAAACTTTGAAAGTGAACACCTGAAAAAATCAAAAGAAATGCATATGTGGAAAATACATTTTCTTTATTTCAAGATAGAATATTTTTTGAAGTCAGATAATGTTTCTTGAGTATCTTTAAAAAGTAAAATATCTTACTTAGTTACTTTTTCAAAGTATTTTTCCAGCTCCGTATCTTACATCGTCTGCGAATTGAAAAGAAAAAATGTATAAACTCCATTTACACCCAATCCTTCAACCATTTAAACTAAAAATCTAATCAGCCCCAGATCTCGTCATAATTGTTTCAAATTTCAAATCGATATCTCAAATCGTTCTCAAGGTATCGAGTACGCAAAAAACGTCAACAGACCGACAGACATGTTTTTTTTTAGTTAAACTTAAAATCTCGACGTTTCAGAACATTTTAGGCCTATTTAACCAATCATAATTTTTAAAAAATAATTGATGCTATAATTTTACTCTGCTACATAGTGACGATTGAAATCTGTAGCGTGGCTAGTACTCTGAACGAAAAACGCGAAAATACGTGAAAAGGAGTCAGAATGATAAAATAGAACCACTTTTTGGGGTTCAAAGAGTTAGATATAATAGAAAAAACTATAAAAAAAATGAACAGAGAACGTGCGCTATATTTGGAAAAATGAGAAGAATTCTAGTTTGTTAAAATTAATTAAACTCCAAAATACAAATTCTATATCGCCAAAAACATGTAAATAGCAAATTGCTTACAAATTTCGGTTGTTAGTGTTTTCGTGCTTTTAAGGTTATTTGGTAATTTGGAAATTTTATATTTAGAAGTTAGGGACCTGGTGTGATTAAACCAATAATGGGTTCCAAAACATCTGGTTATACCAGTTAGTTTAATTTTTCAACTTCCAAAAGGGCTGTTAAAAAAACCTTTAAAAAAAAGCTTTAATTTTTGTAGGCTAAAGATGAATGGGGTTAACGGTCAGCGGATTCGGATTCAGAGACTCCGAAAATATTTGGTTAAGATGGTGTAGTCTAGCGAATAATAACACAGCTCCACAAAAAAAAAATGAAAAAATGAATGAGGAGGTCTGACTATGTTTACTAAGCACGTTTTTGAGGTCGCTGAATCCGAATCTGAGGTCCATTTAACCCAATGTCGTCAAGTTTTTCCATAACCTCAAAATTTAGACAAAAACCCCTTATTACCCCTTGAATTTTAAACCCCATAGCTCCATCATACCAAAATCCCCAAAAACCCTAAGCCCTTAACCCCCAACCCCTTAACCCAATAACTTAATAAACCAATACCCCCATAACTTCAAAATTTAGACCAAAAACCCTTAGTACCCTTGAACTTTAACCTCCATAGCTCTATCATACCAAAACCCCCAAAAACCCTAAGTCCTTAACCCCCAACCCCTTAACCCAATAACCCCATAACCTCAAAATGAAAGTCCACAATACGCTTCTTATTTCCGAGGTAAGGGCTACATAGGTAGTTGACAGTACATAATGAAATGCAATTAAATTAAACTCCAAAAAACCATAAGCCCTGAACCCCAACCCTCAACCAAATAACCCAATAACCCCACAACCTCAAGATAAACGTGGCAAAGTTCACAATACACTTTTTATTTCCGAAATTTGGGCTAGATAAGCGAATCTTTGACGGCGAATAACACAGCTCCAAAAAATAAATTCTGGTCGGTGATCTAGCTGAGTAACCAAATATTCTCTTAGGTTTTTGGACCATAACTCAATGCAATGATCTCATGATATATAAGGTTGAGGATAGGGTTTCTGATTTCTCGACTTATTTTTTTCCCGAAGCTCGAGAACTCTCGACTAAGAATATTCGAGAAATATTTAAAAAGTGACCGCAAGTGTCGCCTGTTTGACAGCCCTTGAAATCTAATTTCAAATCTATGCTAAATAATAGTTTATGATGAGACTTTCATCTCCTGAAAATTTTAAATTGAGGCAGCATTTGGTTCTTGAGATATCGATAGTCAAAGTTCTCAATTTTGCATGGGTTCACAATTCATTACATTCAGGAGATAATGATTCATTTGAGACAACAAGTTATCGTTTGCGATTTATTACATACAGCAATATTTTTTTTTAAACTTAAACAATTACAAATTCTTCCCTTCATCCTTGTCTCAATTATTCAAACATTTCATAGTTTGATAAATCAATATAAATAAGGTATATAAATCAGTATCGAATTGTTTATACTTTTAAAGGTTTTTAAATAATTTCTGAAGACTAAAAGATAATATTTAAAATGAATTTACGTTTAAAAAATAAAGAAATATTAATTCCCAAATGCTTAATAAATCTTAAGAAAAAATGGATCGATATAAGCTAAGTAATATTGGATTTCGGGCTCATTTAAAATTTACAACTTTGACCCTCGATATCTCGAGAACCGAATGCAGCCTCAATCTGAAATTTTCAGGAGATTAAAGTCTCATCATAAACTATCATTTAGCATACATTTGAAATTAGATTTCAAGGTCTGCCAAACAGGCGAAAAAATGGCTTGTTTTTGCGGTCACTCTTTAAAAAAAATAGAAAATTGTTAATTAAACGCAAAATAAAACTACGCTTATTATGCAATTTATACTTTTCTTTTAAACAAAATAACTAAATTTGAGTATATTTTTCATTAAACGAAAAGTAAGTAATCGGTCGGGGCTATTGAAACTGCGGGGCAATTGAACCATTTGGCTATAACTTTCGTTCTATAAGGTTCATTAATAACGACATTTATTTAAAGAAATAATGAGTATTTCCTCTACTGAGACCTTATCGAACGAAAGTTATAGCCAAACGGCGCAATTGCCCCGCAGTTGCAATAGCCCCAATCGACATACCTAAGTATCATTTTAAAATAACGAGTATCTTCATACAAACCGTTTTTAAATTAAAGTTGAATACTTACAGTCTATTTTTTCCTATAAATAATTAGAGCTTTTAATCACATTCGTTTAATTAAATAAAAAAAAATATTATCTACTAAATAAACGTCATCATAATCAACTAAAGAATTTACGTTTAAGTCTACCTAAAAAACCTACCCATAAAGCGATTGACTACACAGTCTTTTAATTAGGTACGTAAAAACACGGAGAGAGCACGGACGCAAACATAATCAAGACGCGATTTCTCGATTTCTCGATTTCTCGACACTTTTTTCTCGTCTCGAGTAGAGTCAGATTTACCGGGAATTCTCGCTTCGAGAAGTCTCGACCAGAAACCCTAGTCGAGGATTTTTTTTTGGATAATGGCCTACGTTTAGCCGAACCCAGGAACGACGACGGGGATGTAGTAGGCTTCGTTCCCTATGGGGTGCTTTTTTAGAGTGTGTTCCCCTTCCTCACATTATTCGGGGTGTTTTTTTATGGTTTGATTTTTAAATATACTTTTATTAATTTCTGTAGATGATTTTCAGTTTAAAATTCAAGGGGTAATAAGGGTTTTTGGTCTAAATTTTGAAGTTATGGGGTTATTGGTTTATTAAGTTATTGGGTTAAGGGGTTGGGGGTAAGGGCTTAAGGTTTTTGGGGATTTTGGTATGATGGAGCTATGGGGTTTAAAATTCAAGGGGTAATAAGGGTTTTTGGTCTAAATTTTGAGGTTATGGAAAATCTTGACGACATGGGGTTAAATGGACCTCGGATTCGGATTCAGGGACCTCAAGAATGTATAGTAAACATAGTCAGACCTCATCAATAATTTTTTTCATTTTTTTTTGTGGAGCTTTTTTTTTTGTGTAATTTTTCCCGTGTCTGTAGAATGTATTCCAATATTATCCGAACTTCATTAATAAAATTAAAAGCTGAGACGACAAAACTAGATCTTTATTGTTGCCGAAACACTTCCTCTGGTCTCAGTTAATAAGTCTATTTCGTGAAATTCGAAATATACATATTTTGTAAAGAATGTAGCCCTTGAAACTACGAGAAGAGAATGTGAAATTATCCTGGAAGTTTACACAAAATGGGCAAGGTCTTAAATATATTTTAGAACTTTTAACCATAAGGTGAGTAAAAAAATACACATTAAAAGCCAATAAAGCAAGCATTGAAAATTACAAACCGTGGATCTATTTTTTTCTTATTCGCTTGGTTTATTAAAAATTGAGAAAGGTTTATTTTTGACAAAAATAACATGTTCGTCTGTCATGATTTTGTAGGTTTTAGGGTAGGGGAATACAAATACCACACTCTTAAATGTGTATCAAAAAATTTTAATGTGGAAATGAAAATTCTGGCTTCGTAAACAGTGATTTCTTGGAATGTATTTCATTTTTGGACTTTTCACTGAACTCGCATCCTTCCAATGCCTAGTTAACTGTACACGCATTCACAGAAAGGAGAGCTCGACCCCAGAGTAACGGAACATCATCATCATTACATTAAGACTAATCGTAATACGATTAGAGGGAGTGTCCCGCTTCCACCTGGAAGGTTATGCGACGGGCACACGCTCGGTGTCACTGCCTCGATCTGCAGGTGAAATCTTGATTCATTAATAATTACACGTAAGCGCCGCATCCTTCACAGGGACAGGGTTGCGTCCTTTTTTAGGGCCGCCCGACCGTACGGAGTACCTACCGCGCAGCGGCATGCAAGCTCCCCGATTCGTCTCCCTAAAATGCGACAGCAATTGCGGTAACGGTTCTGCGAACCACAGCCGCCTTATAATTAACGGTACATTTTTCGTTGGCGCGTCGTTCTACGGCGAACTGAAACTTACAGCTCAACCAGCCAATTTGATGATGAAACGAGTAATCAGAATCTCATTTCAGCGCCGTCGACCAACTCGCCCGTCGTCTATCGTGAATGACTTCTCGGCCCCAGGTCGGATCCCGTGCGAGGACTTTTGCCCGTTGTGTCCACAGGTAGTTTTATCCATTCCGCTCGAATATATACGGTGGAGACTTTAACTGGAATATATTCGCTAGCGGGGTGGTGAATGATTTTTCAAAAAATTCCCGAGACACGTCAACTTTTAATGTATTTACCTACATTTTGCAAGTAATGTGAAAAATATAGCCCTTCAGGGGTGGCTGAAACCACCCTCGACATGATTTTTTCAAATGCAACCCTATGGCTTGTGACCCCTCATTGTAAAGCTGGTGGAAAGAGGAATCTAACGCACTGATCAAATTTTAATTTTTAGTATGTTTGTAGGGTTGCATACAATTAAAACGTAATTTTATAGTTTAATTTATTTTTAACGCAACAATTTCGTACTTCGTACAATGTGTGTTGTTTAGTTTTGGAATGTAAACCTTACTTTTCATATGTCCCCACAAAAAATTCCAAGCAATTTTTTGCCACAGCTGATATTTGTTATTTTTTGCTAGTGTTTTTACACGGCCGCAAAGAGTCATTTAGTTTGTATGCTGTATTCAGAGTTTGAAACGAAGTGTTATACAAATTGGTGAAAATGTCTTATTTAACTGAATCACTAAAAATCGAAATTTTGATGATGATTGGATATGGTGATAGGGCGCGAACTCAATGCGAAGTTGTTCGCTTGTTTCGAAAACGCATCCTGACTTGCCACCACTAAATCAAGGTACCATTAGTAAAATTGAGGCACAATTTCGAGAGATGGGTCATGTCAGGAAAGTACCGAGTAAGAGGCAGGCTGCTTGCTCTAGAAGAAAATCCAATCACTCCAGCCCGTCAACTGGCCCGTGATAGTAATCTTAATCACAAAACAGTTTTAAAAAATACTTAAATATGAGAAAAAACGCCCATATAAAATGCAAGCTGTTCAAGAGCTACTTGAAGATGATCCAGATCGACGGTTGGAATTTTGCGATTTATTGATGACTTGTATTGATCAAAACCAGTTATCTTTAGAGTGGATAGTTTTCTCTGACGAGGCTACTTTTACATTAAATGGGCACGTAAATCGCCAAAATTGTCGTTACTGGGCTGAAGAGAACCCCCATTGGATGAGGGAACTTCATACTCAGCGCCCACAGAAAACTAATATGTGGGCCGGAATAATACAAGATAGAATTGTAGGACCATTTTTCTTTGATGACACTCTTAATGGAGCAAGATACTTGCGTTTACTCCAGCACGAACTAATGCCAGTGCTATGTCATTTATTTCCAAACCCCTTAAACCCTAACTTGACCGACGAGAGGTTATGGTTTTAGCAAGATGGGCCCCACCACACTATGCTGCCATTGTTCGTCAGTATCTGGACAGAATTTTTCCCGGTAGATGGATTGGGAGGCGAGGTAATATTGAGTGGCCAGCAAGATCTCCAGATCTTACACCACTGGATTTATTTTTGTGGGGACATCTTAAAAGTAGGGTTTACATTCAGAAACCCAACAACATAGCAGATCTGCAGGAAAGGATAAGAGAGGAAATCGGAAAAATAACACCGCAAATGTTGCATAATGTAAGGGACGAAACCTACCACAGACTGGGATGCTGCCAACAAGTGAATGGTGCACATTTTGAACAATTGTTACGTTGAAAATAAATTTAATTTTTTAAATTGTTTTAATTGTATGCAACCCTACAAACATACTAAAAATTAAAATTTGATCAGTGAGTTGGATTCTTCTTTCCACCAGCTTTACAATGAGGGGTCACAAGCCATAGGGTTGCATTTGAAAACATCATGTCGAAGGTGGTTTCAGCCACCCCTGAATGGCTATATTTTTCATATTACTTGCAAAATGTAGGTAAATACATTTAAAAGTTGACGTGTCTCGGGAATTTTTTGAAAAATCATTCACCACCCCGCTAGCGAATATATTCCAGTTAAAGTCTCCACCGTGTATGTACATACGAGAGTGGTCCCAGAAGTACCTGACATAAGAAAGAAAACACAAACAAATTGGAAAAAAATATCTTTATTTCTCTATATAGTCTCCTTTTAGTTCGATACACTTTTCCCAGCGATGTTTGATAGCTTCGATACCTTGTTTATAGTGAGAATCGTCGAGCTCCTCAAAATATCCATCAACTGCAGACTCCACCTCTTCGATGTTGGGAAATCTTTTACCACCCCGCCATTTTTTCAAGTTTGGAAACAGAAAATGATCCGAAGGGGCTAAATCTGGCGAATAGGGTGCTTGAGGAAGCATTCGAACTTTAACTCCATAATTTTGGCCATCGCGATACCGGATGTGTGAACTGGTGGATTGACAAAACAAAACTTTTGACAAAACAAAATACTCGCCTTTGTTTGATTTTCCTTTTTGAAGATAATTAATGAAAATGAAACTATCTTCGCCTTCCTTGGAGCCGATTCTCCCCCTTTATATCCATTGTTTAGACTATTCTTTCGTCTCAGGTGTAAAGTGATGGACCCATGTTTCATCCATGGTTATAAATCCACGCAAAAACTCGGCTTTATTTTTGTGAAACTTTGCCAAACACTCGATTGAAACATCCTTACAACGATGTTTTGGTTCCGATGGCAAGCGAACAAATCGCAACACCCATCTTGCGCATAGCTTTCTCGTGTCCAAATTATCAATCAATATGTACGGCGATTATCAGCGATAATCGATGTACAGTTTCGACGGTTTTCCAATACCATTTTGTGGATTTTCTTCACCATTTCTGGCGTGGTCTCCTCATTTGGTTGACCACTGCGATGTTCGTCTTGGCAGCTCGTACGGCTTCGTTTAAACTCTGCCACCCAATATTTTACTGTTTGTAAACGAAGGAGCAGACTCCCCCCATAGCAGAATCTAGCTCCACTTTGATATTGGTTGGATTGAGACCTTTCAAATGAAAGTATTGAATCATATAACGATGACCAATTTTTTTCCATGCTTACAAACTCACTGAAAGCGTGAAACAAATACTTAACAACGGAACGTCGTCAAACTTCAAACTTAACATTTATAAGGTGAGTTCTTTCTACCATAGTCATTCTATTCTAACAACAACCGCTATCTATACGTCAGGTCGGGTACTTCTGGGACTATCCTCGTACGTATAGTACAGCAACAGTAGCTTTGCCCTTGGTCGTAGCGCATTGGCCGTGAACACGTCTTGAAGTACAGTCTGTTATTGTTTGTATCTCTAGGCTATGGCATATTCTCATTAGCCATGAAAGAAATCTGCTAAGCTTCTGGTGATTTTCGTTAGCGTTTACTCTTGTGCATCAAGCGTGCTTTGGACAGGTTTTCTATCAGTTATTTATTGGACTGCGTATCGTAAAAACGACAAAATATTGTTAAAGTCTATGTTGACATAAATCGGGGCTTATATTGGTAAACCCAATGCTATAAGCATTGTGGTATGCCTATCAAGTAAAGCCAGGTTGCATGCAGATGGCAAGCATATTGTATGCAATCACATGCGGTTATAAAATTGGCACGGAAAAACTGGTTTAAATAATTCTAAACAATATTTACCATTCAAGAGCAGACGCCGACCAGGCCTAGTAAGATAGTAAAATGCCTTTGTTATATCTGGAATCGTATTTAGGCGGTATGTCAGTGTCACAAAAAAATACCAGTCAAAAGAACTTACCCATAAAAAACTCCTTACGCCTGAAACGCGAAGAAACTTGATTTTTAAATTATGGGGTTACAATTACTTGCACTTTTACTTCCCAATTATAAAACTGGGATATACAGCATCCGTATTTTTGCCATAGATCACAAATCTGTGATGACGTAACGGAAAATACAATCCCAATGCACTTTACTAAAATAATTAACTGATGATGTCGTTACTATTGCACAAAGCAAATATGGGTTCCCTAATACATACATATTAACTCATTACTTAGTAAATATACGAGAGAATACTCACTTTCAATAAACAGGTATTTGAAATAGGCACGCCCCTGGAAGAAAAACACTTGTCATGCTTGTTTTCGTAAAATTGTGAATACCTTGATATAACGAAAGCGTCTAAGGTAAAGTTTGGTCATAACCCAGCCTTACCTGTTATTGTGGTTATACTCTAAACTGCAAGTCGAAGTATTCAGATTTTTACGATAACAGATGTGATCTGTTCATGTTCCAAATACCGGTTTCCAAAATACCTATTTTTGACAAGTGAGACTATTTTTGCCAATTGTCTAACAAGAGACGAAAAAGTTCCATTAATCTGGATCATAGGCTAGTTAAAAAGTAATATTCCATATTTGTAACTTCTTGAAACGTTTTCATCTCTTATTTTTAGAAAATCGCAAGTTTTTTTAAGAATTGACCTTATGTTAGTTAATTAGTTTTATCTTTAAACCGACGATTTACTAAGTAATTAATACATATGTTATGTCTGGGAACCCAAAAATACGAATGCTGTATGAGCCAGTAGTAACCTTCTAGTGTAATATTAATCAAGGTTCTTTGTTTTGGTGGTTTTTCAATTACTCTTTCATTAACACAAAAATGTCAATAGGTTTATAATTACTGGAATTCCAAAAAACTTCACATTACAACGACGATAAATGGACGTCTAGAAGAATTTGAGTTTTCCGATTTTTGGAGAAAACCTAAAAAAGAACGGACAATGTTAAGAAATCTCAATTTTTTACCTACATAATCAGGTGTTTTTCAGATCAGAAGTTTGAACGTTGTTTCGTGCAAAATAAAAAAAGGTATATTCGCCCCTACCTAATCCTAAAAAATATATAGAGCAATTCATAACCAATGGGCAATCTCTTAAGCTGGGCACGGTAGACATCAAAATGTTATGATTGAGATCAATATGCCTTATACTAATGTCGCAGGTTTAAGCTATACAGGGTGTACAAAATAGGAGTTTTATTTTATTTTTTGGTATGAGAATTACAAATTTGAAACTTACTTACTTTGGCATTAACAGTTGCACAAAGCACCATTTGGTTCTAACCCTAATATGAGGTGTGTAACTTAAGGAATTAAATTTTTAAAAATTGTTTATTCGAATTGAATTACAATTCAGTATTGCCTCCTTCAAAATAACTTTCTTGGGTAGCCACACAGCGCTGGAGACAGCGCTAGAATAACCTTTAGTTGATCGGTTACAGCCATTGGAATGTTTTCTATGGTCCCAAAATGATATCTCTTGAGGTGATTTTTCAATCCCGGGAAGAAAAAAAGTCACAAGGACTCAAGTCACGAATAAGGAGGCTGACATGAATGTTTTTACAGGCTAAAAACTCGTTTACTGAAATGGAGCATTATCGTGATGCAACATCGACTTGTTCTTGATGTTTAGTCTCACACGCATGACCCTTTTTCGAAATTTTTCAAGAACCTCTCTGTAATAGTGTTGATTTACTGTTTGGCCTGGAGGCACAAACTCTTTCAAGGCGGTTCTTGAAGATGAAGGCCTTCCGGTGCGTGGTTGATCTTCAATCGACTCTCTTCCTTCTGAGAATGCCTTAAACCAGTGAAAAACCTGGGCTCTTGAAAAAACACTGTCTCCGTAGGGGTGTTGAAGTTTTGCAAAAGTATTCATTGCACTGTGTCCAAGTCTGAAGCAAAACTAATTTCACTCATTTTTAAAACGCACTAAAAAAACGGTTTACGGAAACAGTCACAAAGAGCAAACAAATGACTCTAAAAGTTCAAACTTGTTTGTACTGAAGGTGCATTACATGTTAACCTACCACCCTTCCAAGACCTGCCTCCGCAGTCTTGCTAGATCGGGCTCTATGTTGTCAGTCTCATTACTTAATTTACACACCTCGTATTATGTTTTAAACATATTTGCCATCTCAAAGACACCCCTTTTCGTTTTTATTTTGGAAATTTTCTTTAAAAAAAAAAAAACATGAAAATTACAAATTGATATCACCATTTATATCATATAAATAATTACATTTTTGTATATATTTTGTTTACGTTTATTATGTCATAGGAAAATGAATTATTATAACCAGAGAAAAATTGAAAAACATAAACAATTTAGCAAAATATTGTGTCCCTTACACATACATATATTTAAAACGCTACAGAAAAGTAAGTATTTAAAATGAACGACCAGCGATTTTAATCAGCTAACTCAGGACATGTTACGATAAGGACCCAGGCGAAATAAATAATAATCATTAACCTTGTATCCGAATCTTTTTTAAAGTCATTACGGAACGTTAAAGGCATTAAATGTATTACAGGAAGTTGAGGAATCTTTCAGTTAACACTTTACAAACACTAAATTAATTAATTCACAGAACCTGTTTCTTAATGTCCCATATCAGCGTGCGGTAAAGTGAAAATGTTTATTGGAGATGCCAATAACTGATAAAATCCGTTGAACCCGTCATTAATACGCAGTGGTTAATTTCGTTAAAGTATTTGATGGAAAAGTAAGCAATTAACCAAACCCTGGAATCGATATTTTTGACGTGAGAATTTCTGTTTCGGTAATTATTTTACCTGCTACCGGAATACAAGCTACTCGACTTATTAAAACTTGTACAGTGAAAAATATATCGTTCTTAACATAAATAAATGCTGTTAGTTAGTTAATAAACTGTCAATGTAAACTAAGGAGATATTTGTTCATAATTTAATGTAAAAAGTTTTCCAAATCCTGAAATAAATAACATATAAGATAATAACATATAATAATATACATATATAAATACCTCAACTATCTATTTGATCAGTGAGGTGACAACTTTCTTTAATACAACGATATAATACCTAATACTTATGTCTTTAAAATAGGTAAAGCGTACCAAAACTGGATTTGCACCTGATCGCGGAATGCGTAGTAGGCCGGACTTGAAATTATGTCCGGAGTCCGGAGCTCATTTCTGTTGTAGCTAACACCCACAAACGATGCTTCAAGTAAACTGCTCTTCAAAATTAGCGTAACACTTTTTAGATTACCGCTATTTACATTCTATTGGAGTTAGACACTTATTTTTAAGTGTCACGGTTTTTAATTTTCGGTAGTCCATAGACTTGGTTTGAATGCCCCGAAGGCGCTACCTTGTGACAAACGGTTCATCGTCCACACCCCAAAAAGCAACCCCATGCCGAAATCTGAATTCGCAAGATTTTAACGGCAATTTCAGAGACCCACAGGATCGAGTAATTGTAAGAAGGACGCTGTCTGGTAAACACTCCATCCCGACACACATTAAGACCTCCTCAATAAGTTCTATGTATTTAGTCGCTGTTCCATTTCTTCGACCCATTTCCAGACCCCCTAAGCCACCCCTTTGCATTTACACAGGGTCTTGCGTGGTTTGACCTCTGTTGGGCAAATCCATTGACCTTAATGCTACCTAATAAATTGTTGTGGGGTGCCACAACTCGCTTTCACCCGTTGACAATCCAAGCACCCCTCCAAGCCACACCGACCCCTCACTCACCCCCTCTTGTTCCGCCCCTGCAGAAGGCTGCGTGAGATGTCTATTTGTCGCGAATTCATGTCATGGCATTACTTGAAGGCTCTCCAACCCACCTCCCTGATAATTTGCCGTGCTGAGGGATTGTAAGCTGATCTTAATGCGTGGGGTGACTCTAAAAACCTTCCTGAGAATGCTTGAACCCTTTTCGGCCCACCTCGAATCCTTCAAATTCTCTTTCTTTGACTCCCCCCAAAAAATTTTTGAGTGGGTGAAAATTCGTGAAAGAAGGCTTGTTAGATAGGCGGAACCTTCCTTTGCATTTGTGTGAATCGACAATCGCAAAATTCGCGAGAGTTGCTTGGTACGCGCGGCAAGTGTTCACTGTGACTTGGGCTCATGAAGCCTACACTAGGTTAGCGTCTACGAGGTAGTCCACCCAAATATTATCTAGTGAATTTATCGATTGTTGATTCGCACAAATAGAAAGGAAGGTTTCGCCTACCCAACGAGTCCTCTTTCAGAAATTTTCATCCGCTCAAAAATTTTTTGGAGGTGGTCAAAAAAGAGGGTGATAGGAAGCAAAAAGAGGATTTGAGGGACGACTGGGGGTATGCCAAAAAGAGTTCATGCATCCTCAGGAAAGCTTTCTGAATCACCTGAGGACCTGCTTACAACCCTTAGGATGGCAAATTTTCAGGGGATGGGTTGGAGTTGGAATATCACTTTTGGCGCTCAATCGGCTGTCCGCAGTGTGTTCCGCCAACTTCGAGAGCCTTCAAGTAATGTCATGACATTAATTCGAGACAAGACGACATCCCGCGCAGCCTTCTACAGGGGCGGAACCAGAGGGGATGAGTGGTAGGTCTGTGTGTATGTGGCCTGGAGGGTTGCTTGAGTTGTCAAAGGGTGAAAGTGAGTTGTGGCACCCCACACCAACGAAACATAACAAACATAATCGGATGAAAAATAATAAATAATCACCCTGAGTTTTGTTTAAATTTTGGTATAAATAACTTAATTAACTTATTTTTTTAGGTTTAAAAGAAATAATATGCTAGTGTTATCTGGCAGATGGTTAAAAATATTTCTAAACCAATCGATCTCCGGATATTTTGTTGTATCTTTGCTAAATTGTATTAACAACAAACACGTCTGAAGGACAAACTACACTAATTAACGAAACAATGTACTTTTATTCAAAACGTGGTTTTCATTAAGCCCGTTGACAATATCGGGAGGTTTTTAATTCGGACAAGTTTAATTCTATAGTGCAGTGGCGGAGAAGAGGGTTCAGTGTCGATGAAATATTATTATATTTTAATATTTTGCTACTTAAATTATAATTAATTGCTACTTAAAAAATAAATTGGTTTGAGACAATAATCAATGCAGCAGCATAGAAGAAGCAGCTTGGCAGTGAAAAATTATATTATATGTCAAATTAGCGGTAATGACCGATTTTCAACTTATAGGGAAAAGAAGAGACCGAGTTATTTTTTTATTGTCCTAATACAGTAAATAACAGAATAGTATTGATAACTGTGAAGATATGGTATAACACAGAAAAGTACAAAAAAAATGTATGTGGAAGTTGCGGGGATGCTGCAACGTTTCTATTTACAGGATGTCCGGAAAACGTGTGTACATCATAATATCTAAGATTCGTTGAACAAAAGGAAACAATTTAGGCTAACTTACATAAAGTAACGAGCTATCCAAAAAAAAACCCAATCAAACATCGCTATTAACGAGAGATATGGGAATAGAGATTGTCTCTCTCTCTCTCTCTCTGCTATTCTAATTATAAATATAAATAAAAACAAATGTAAAATTTCTGCTACAGGGTTTGTATAAAAAGTAATGAGACTCATTTTTTCCTCACACGAGCCATCGCCGCCGATTGGAAGCTTAATCATGACAATGCTTCAAGTCACACCTGCTTCGTGGTGAGCAGCTACTTCGTCAAGAACGGGATTTCAACGATTCCCCAGCCGCCTTATAGTGTCGACCGGGCCCCCCAGGCTTTTTCTTTTTCCAAAACTTGGGAAACCACGGGACCCTGGACGCTGTCAAAGCGGCTACGACGCGAGTTTTAAAAGACATTCCGGAAGCCGCCTACAAAGCCGCCTTCGAATCGTGGAGACAACGTTGACAGAAATGAGTGGATGGCCAAGGGACTTACTTTGAAGAGTATTAATTATTTGTAGTGACATTCACAATAAATATTTTTTTACAAAGTTAGTCTCATTACTTTTTATACAAACCCAAATTTGTATATCATAGATATTTTCAAGCAATGATTAAATCATAAAAATATAAAATCGTCTAATCCTATGAAAACCTATCACCTAAATCGCCTAAAGAAGCAGTATCAACATTGTTGACAGCTCCCTGTTTTTCGTATTTGTTATGTTTACTTAAAATTTAAGTGTTGCTTATAAAAGTTACTACTTTTTGACGACTATTTCATTATTCAATGAAGGTGTTTAAAATTATTAAACAAAATACAAGAGCTTTAAAAATCATCACTGATTACAAGTAGATAATGAAAACCGGCGCTCTATGACACAATTTTAGATAAAATATTATGAATGACAAATTTTCATTTTAGGTCAAGCCGGGGTGAACCAACTGGGTGGAGTTTTCGTAAACGGCAGACCCCTTCCAGATTGTGTGAGGAGGAGGATAGTTGAACTTGCGCTGTTAGGCGTCCGCCCTTGTGATATATCTAGGCAACTTCTAGTCTCTCACGGATGCGTCTCGAAAATCCTCACGAGGTTCTATGAAACAGGCTCCATTAGACCCGGATCCATCGGAGGATCCAAAACGAAGGTAAGACTATTTAAATAAGGGATAAATAATTAAAAGACATAAAAAAAGGAGATATAAAAATAGCTAGTGGACCAAACTGTAAATATGCCACAGTTAATCTGCAAGCACTATCGTTTACTGTAGTCACGCTAACACCGTCGTGTTAGATTTTATGTAACATTTCACAAATCGCAATAAAACTCTTAAAATTTTAACACACTTTATTTAAAGAGTCAGCCAAGGTATTAAGCAGGATAAATACTAACATTAATAAGAACCTAAATATACATGTACATTTATCATGGTTACAGTAAGCTGCTTTATATAATAAAAAATCAGAATCGCAATTTTTTTCACCACAAGCAGTACAAATCAAAGTGATACTTTGTGTATGTTCCTTATAAATTGGTTTGTCACAATTGCTACACCATTGTTGTGTAAAGCGATTTTTTGTCACTGGAATGGAGGGGTTTTATTCTTACGCATTGCATTACTATGATGTAACCATACGGTTACCTTGTCTTTCCCAGTAGAAGTTGCTATGCCAATAGATCGGGAATTACTTGAACTCAATGTGGGTGTAATAGAAGGAACGTTCATCTGGTCAATTTTGTCTTCATCATCCCCACTCGCTATGGACTGTTCAGTATTTGAAATCGCTATGCTCAGATTGAGCATCAGAATCTGAGTTAGCATAGCCTTCTTCTTCAGTTTCAATCTCTTCGTACCATCGCAATAATTGTTACTCTGTTTTACTATTCATTTTTCTTAGCACCACCAAAGTAGAAATAAAAACTACAACGCAGTTTACATACATGATTAGTTAGATTTTTGCTAACAGTTACAAGAACCTCCTCGCTAGCGTGTTAGATGTTAACGAACATTCTTCCAGTATGGCCACCAACCATCTCCACATTCTCCACTCTCGCAACCCAGTACAGTACACGGAAGCAAGGCGAGTGGGAAAAGCATATCTAAAAGCTCAAGTAGCCTGCTTCAAGTAGCCAAAAATATGATGAAAATTAAAAAACGATAGATTGTTTCTAACATCGACAATAGCTCATCAGCATGGAGTTTCAAGGAGTAGATCCACAGGTCAACTAAACCAAGCGCGGTCGTATATTCTTCATGAGGGCACGTGAAGCCAAATTTCGGTGTTGGGACGTGCGGAAGGAAACTCAAACCTCACATAATTAAACAAAGTCGCATTCAGGAAAATCAAAGATGCTAATGAGACTTGTGAAAGTTTTAATAATAAACAGTTTTTACATCGAAACACGTTAGATTAGAACATAAAATACGTCAAACTAGATAATAGCTTTCAAGTATGTAGGTACTTTAATTTAATAACATTTACAATTTTACCGTTTGGTATTACTATTGATAATTGATGGTATTCATTAGCAACTAAGTAACGTAAAACAAATATGAGAAATTCTCGTCAATTTAAATTTGTAATTAAAAGATTTACTTTTAATTAAAATTTTACTTTTAAGTCAAATACAGGGTTGTGTATTTGGACTCAAATTTTGATTCTTTTTTACAATATGTTCAAAGTAGAGTTAAAACTAAATTGTGCTTTGTACAACTTAAAAAATACCCAGATAAAATTACCTTATTACCTTATTAAAGTATATTCCTCCGGGACCAGGAAGATGCGACGATATTCCCATGACATAATGAGAGACTTGCGACCTATGACAAGAATACGTACGCTGTATACATAGTTGACTTTTCAGCATGTATTTACTGAGATCATCTGATAAAATAAAGACCAAAATCATGTCATAGTTCTATTTGGCTATAAGTTATCACCCTAGTTCAAACCGTCTGTAAGTCCTTTTGTCAAAAACTTAGTAAGAAGGCTTTTAATTGTGTATTACTAAAACCATAGATTATATAGATTATGTTAACTATAACGTATATCAACAATCTTTAATAAAGACTTAAGAGAAAAAATATTGTTCGAATATTCACGTTAATGATACTTCCTTTTTAAATTTTACCAGTTATGTCAATCATCAGCGAAAACTGTCTGCATATAAACATTATTCCCTCTCCAGATCTAGCTGCAATTTTTTTATCAGACAAGCAATCATCAACCAAAATAAAGACAAGACAAGGTTTTAAGAATAGATCAAAAAGATGCAGGTCCCAAATTCCACGGACATCTAGAAGATCTTATATTTGATGTCCAAAATTATTTACATTACTTTTGTATTGTAGACATATTTTTAAAGGATACCACTACGATTACGATTACTATTACGTATGGGGTAGGTGCATGCCCTGTGCACTTAAGCCGATGCTTATTGTGCTCCCATAGTCTAGTCATTCAATTAGTCCTGTTTCCTTAAGAAATTTAAGGACAGTTTCTAATAGAGCGTCTGTCACTTCTTTTGGTTCTATTGTTATATCCCCGTATAGTTCGAATGCCTGATAGCTGCCAGTGCTGGGCATTCGGATAATATGTGGAAGGAGGTTTCTTCCTCCTCTCCGCACCTTCTGCAATCGGGATCATTTTTCACCACGATTGTCGTGAGATGTCGCATGAGTGGGCAGTGTTCCGTAAACAGTCCTACTATCCATCTCAGCTGGTTTCTACCCAGTTTTATGAAGTCTATTGACTTGTCCCAGGATGGTTCGTCAATGAACATCCGCGAGTGTCTCAACCCTGGCACTTTCGCCCAATACGATAAAGGATACCACTAAATAGGAGTACCTATATAGTTAATAAGAATATTGAAGAAAAAAAGGCATCTAAGAATAAGAACGAATAAGTAAAATCAATATACCTATAAGTCCCGAATAAGAAAATGAAAGAAAATAAACTGCTCGTCAACATTGGCGTGTTCGAATAGAGGCATTTGCATTTTATTCGGATTAGAGACTTGCGATTTTTAAATTTCGGTAGTCTATGGTATTACCCTATAGGCTATGGCGATGGGTGATGTTTTAAGTAAAGCACGGGTATCCACGGCGGGAGTTTAAGTGCGACGCGGTTAGAGTTACCGGCGGTTAATTGTTCGTGTTCGTTCACCATCTTTCCGGCACTTATATTCACTATGTACAAAATACCACGCACCTTTCGCGCATTTTTTTACGGGGTCACTACTTTATGGCGATGGGTGGTGTGGTAAGTAAAGCACTTTAATCGGTTATATGTACAGTTATTTATTTACATATTTACAAGATATGAGAGACCGGAGAAGTCCGGTAAAACACGGAGATAGACTCCGGTGTGGAGCCGGTGAACGGTAAAGATGAACTGTAAAAGAGGGGACTGCCGGAGAGTGACTGTCCAAACGGAAAGTAAAGTCCCCTAAACCAATAATTAGATACAGACCTAGTTAGGTCGGTAGGTTCCCCGAAACCAGTCTCCAATAAACAGTTGTAAACTGAATTAGGGAAAGCCCAACCGCAGGTCAGTTTGGGAAAACCAAACCCGAAAGAGGCTGTACTTTGTCACGTATTTACAGAAATACACAAATGGTACACGCCGAAACGTGAAAATTAGGGTTTTACAGCAATATACATAAATAGGTAGGTATCTACCTACCACGTACATAATTCAACTAAAATTAGACCCTACTTATTAAACAACAATAGACCCTACAAGGCTACCAAAACAAGTCTCTATGTAGAGTAATAGACTGCAATTGGTGCTAATCTAAAAAGTGTTACGCTAATTTGAGAGAATTTAGAAAAGAGCAGATTAGAATAAAAGAGAAGGTCATGCAAAAGAATACCAGGGATGTCCAGAGGGTGTAAAAGACAAATGTGTGATTGATCAATGAGAGGCTGTGAAGAGTAATAAATGAGCCGAAGGCTAGCAGCGGTATTGTCACTTAATTTGACGAAGAAGAAATTTTTAATAATACTGATACGGACATTGAATGTCTCTGTAAGGGAAGTCGTGAATATTAATCTCCAAAAAATCTTATCTTATCTCAATCATCTCAGTAAAGAAAATTAGCTTCAATGTCGACTGTATCAAAAGTGTGCCCATTTGCTATGTGGAATAATAGCAATTTATATTTTTTAACAGTGTGTTTAAGATATCATTATTAATGTTATTATATCCAATCCTAACGATATTAAGCTTAATCTGTTTATACATCTATACATAACATTTTCTATTTCATGAGCATAATATGCATCTCCAGTTCAAAGAAATATGCCCATGAAATGGATCATTTACAATAAAAAAGTCAACGGAAACTATATAATCTGCTATTCCTTATTTTGCATTCTTTTCTAATCACATTGATTCAGAAGTGGACTACTGTGAAAATAATAAGATTTCTTTATCTAGGTGTAGTTTCAAAGCCAAAATATGTAAAATCAATGTCCGTTCCAAGGGACACCCTTGTGTCTGGTCTGTCCTCAACCCCTTACAAGTCCTTTCCGTGGAAATTCATGCCTGACATGAATTAGACGAATGTGAAAGAACGGAACGTCGTTATATGTCTTATCTAAATGAAGTGATCTTAATTAAATAGTACTCGCATGAGTTTATACAATTTTCCCACCGAAGCTGGTATGCCTAATAAGGCCGCGTCATAATTCTATTTACCCCGGATACTCGAGGGTAATTTTCCTGCTAGTTTCGTTGTTTGCTGATCGTTCGTGCAGTGTATTTATTTTTTCGGAACATTTAAATCCCATTTAGCGCACCAAACAGTGTCTAATACGTTAACTGGGCTGTCACTGATAACAGGAATGAATAAAAACAAAGGAATGAAAAAAATAGAGATGTCGTTGGCTCCCAAAATGGGAATTTTCATTCGTCATTCACTTACCACCAATGACGTAGCCAAAACTAGTTTATGGAAACGAATATACTTTTACCAATGACCTCTTCTATATGAGTTAGTATTTTCATGTATAAAAATAGTCACTATTTGTAACTCTTGAGGGGAGAATATGTCCCATGGTTTCGCCACTACCTGACATCAAAGATGGCGAAACAGTTTAGAATCATACAAAGCACAGTTTTTGTATGATCTATTTTTCATGCTTTGTAATTGCAATTTATCGTTTCCAATAAGTATGTAGGGACTGATTTATGTATATTTTCGGGAGTTTTCGAATAAACACGTACCATAGTGTGAACTACAAAGAGCCAAGTAATTATTAGGGTTCAGAAAGTAAGCTATATATAACGCAGGGCTGGACTCGCAATCGTCCACATGAAAATGATCGTTCCACATCTACTGAAGTTACAGTCACCCACAGAAATTTATTGTATTGTCTTCTTTAATATTTACCACGACACACTGATATGCCATCTGTACATGGCATTGGTTTTACGCAATATATCTAGGGATTGCAATCCGGCACAATTAACGAGGAGGAGGGCGTTTGGTTCCATCAAAATCATTTTGTTTTTCATTCCAAAATCAACGAAAAAGAGACAAGGAATGTATTACAAAGATATATAAAAAAACCGTTTATTTCTTATGACATCAACTTTATTTACACTTTATAATTAATCAACATACGGACAGCAATATTAGAGAATAGGTAACCAGTTAGATTGAATTGATATTAGTTTAGTTATATTAGTTTAGTCATGGGAGGGTAGCGAGGGGTTAAAGGCGCTTTCCAGTCGCGATACCTCTGGGCGTTGTTCAAGTCCCGGCGGGTATCGATTTTTAATTGTCTCGCTTTCTCCGTCAGGGTATATTCAACCACTAATACACTAGTGTATAGGTGTGATCATAGATGCCAACCAACCGCACATGCCCTAGATTTGGTAATGTTCTGAGTTTTCTGGGTTTCCTCAGAACTGTAAAGCAAATGCGTTACCGAAATAATCTTAAGTCGCTCCCAGTGCGCCATATCAAATAATAATAATAGCCACTCCTTCCCGCACAGGTCCCTGAGAGGACCTAAGGGGTTACTCTTCGGAGTAATTATAGGGTGAGTATTATTAGTTTAGTAATAATTAGAAATGACGGGCGGTTAAGTTCAATTTTACTTACTAGATTTCACAAATAACAACATCAATGATATCTTGTAATATAACTTACATTACATTATAAATCCATAAAAAAATGTCATCAAATCTGGCTCTGAACGAGAGAGATGGAAATAGCGGTTATGTTGAAGCTCAAAATGAAACTTTGTTGTTGTCAAACATTTGACAAGTAGCTGTAGGAATTGTAAAATAGCTAATGACTGTCACATAATGTAACAGCCTTGACAATTCAATAAGGTTATAAGATTAAAAATAGAAATACGTCTTTTTTTGCTCGTCCAACTTTAATGACTTTTTTTTGGATGGCTCGTTATAAGTAACTTATATTAATTCTAACTAAAATCAAGCCTATCAACTAAGATCACAATAATTAGGTAATTTAGGGACGCCAGGCAGTTTCATTCTTATAATTATGACAGTCACCAAAAATCTGTTTAATGAATGGCACAATTGTCACAATAATGAATGGACAAACTTCTTTTTTAACATACTTACTTTAAATTATTATTTTAAGTAAACCAATCATAAAAAAATCACCTTGTTTTGAAACAATTATCTTAGAAAACAAATAGTGTTAATTTTATCATCGTCCAGTCGACTTCTTACAAAGCTACAAATGTAACCAGCGACTGAGAAGGCACTTTCTGCTTCTACTCGTACACTAATCGGTTTTATTGTCAACAAATTCATGTTTCGTGTACTCTTTTTTAATTTACCGGATCCGGTGACCGGATCCGGCAAATTGGTGCCGGATCCGATAGATGTCTTATGATGCCGGATCCGCCGGATTACCGGATCCGGTTTTCCGGATTGCAATCCCTAAATGTATCGCTAGTAGGCAATGGAAAATCGGATACATATTTGACAAAAAAACATCTAAAATGAATATTGTCGACCACGTTCCACGAAAGGCTACATGCGCAAAACATTATGCACAAATCAAACCAAAATTCCTCTTTTGTAACAGTGCCAGGTATATTTTTTGATGGGTATTCGAATATAAATGTCTTTTCATTCGATTTACGGCGATTACGACTATATACCGACGATTGCAAGAAATACATAAAATATATGATCCGCCAATTTGCACGGGCACGAAATATGTGCTTAAAAATACAGTTTATACTTTAATTATCATATAGTTGTATAGTGCTAATTCTGCGTTACAGCATCATACTTCTCCGTACCCTAGTAATGTATATGCCTTGTCCAGGTATTTGCATCTCTACTGCACATACTATTTCACGCAATGAT